>WBNO01032079.1:0-17732 GCA_013400575.1 Peucedramus taeniatus | reverse complement strand
TAATGAAATATGCACAGAAATTCAGTTCTGCAAGAAAACTGCTGAAAGCATGATTATTAGGAGAACAATAGGAGGAAAGGTGTATTTCCCAAGCAGCATCTTTCTAACATCACAATCCCATTTTCACTTAAAAGTTAAACCTCTGTATAGGATTTAGTAACTTTTCCCCATTTCAGTTTCAATTTCTCTGTTACATAAGAGAAGGCAAGTAGAAGACACTACTGACACAGCACAGATCTACTTCAACAGCTAGTTATTCATTTCAGAGCACAAGCTTCCAATAGATGGTAAAAGGCTATGCTGGAAAAAATTCACAGAAGAGAAAAATCAACACAATTATTTTTGCAAGCAATAATGTTGCTCTACTTACCTGATCTTGCAGCCAACTTCCAAACTTACCCATATGTCCATTTTTAACTTCTGAAACTCCTTGGGAAACAGGAGTTTGCTTTGTGCTTACATCTGGTTCTATTTTGTCAATCTCAAAGCATTTGATGGGAGAAATACATTATAATTTCCACTTTAGTAAGATTGCAGAATCATAGAATGGTTTAGGTTTAAAGGTTCTTTAAAGACCATCTAGTCCAACCTCCCTGCAAAGAGCAGAGATACCTTCAACCAGATAGGGTTGCTAACAGTCCCATCCAGCTTGACCATATTTCCAGAGATGGGGACTTAAAAATTTTTTAATTTTTTTTTTTTTTTTTTTCGCCTGCAGAGGTGAGGGCAGCCCTGAAAAACTGCTGGGGCTTGGAAGCAGCTACCTCTGTGAGCACAGCCACAAAAATCAGCCCCTTCCTGCACTGCCTGTGAATAACTTTATTCCTAGAATTAGGATTAAGTGACGTGGTTCTCACATTCCAAGTCAAACACACCTAAATTCTTACACAGACCAACAAAATATTTTACTTCTCACAAGTTCGACTGCCCAAACACCCTTATTATAGAATCACATCTTCAATCTTCAGCTACTAGTGAAGAGAGATGCACTGATTTACCAGGTAAGATATGAATACACTCTCCCAAGAGATTTATTTAAAACTTTGACCTATCTTTTCTGTGACTCTCTCAGAACAAAAGACCTGAGAATACTTCTCCTCTGTAAGAAGTTCTATTTTAGTAGAATACAGCTCAGTTTGAGGGAGGCCAGCAATGAACTGCTCCATGCTTTTCTCCCCTCACTGTGCAGTTCACATTGAGTTCAGGAAATTTAAAAAAAATCTTTTTTTTTTAATACCTACTTTAAAATACTATTTCTTGAATAAATCAAAGTTAGTAATCCCATAGGATTAACATTCTTTGGGTTTAACCTGGAACGGAATTGTTAATTACATATTAATATATTTTAATAAAACAATTTACATTGCCCAAGTTAAATCCTAGAAATGTAAAGATACATCTTTTAATGGCCCTACAACCAAGTAAATTGAACACACTACCCAGCTTTTTTGGCAGGCTCCTAGTCACAGAGTACACACAATGGCCCACCAGCTCTCCAAAGCAGCCCAGGACCTGCAAACTATTTCATTTGTTCAGTGATAAGGCAAAAGAGGAAGGCAGGCAAGTGCACTCTGTGAAATTATCAGACAGGAAAAGTGTGGTAGGGCATAAATCCCTAAGAGGGTTGCTGTTCTAATGCACAAGAAATAACTTGCTATTTTCACACTCACAGCTATAATTTTATTCATTGCACTTAACAGAATAATGCAATAAAAGTATCTCTAAAATGGATGCAGTCCTGAAGGAATTAAAGCATTTTCATGATTGGTAAATTTGTTTTAGAGAATTTTACATTTATCTCTCTTTCCAGTAATGTCAGCTTGCAGTAGGGTGAAATCAAAAATCCATCATGAAAACATACTTTAAAGAACTTGGTCCTAATCTTCAAGCCTCAGGGTTGGATTTTTTTGTTTATTCACTTTAGGGAACAGACAAAGCAGAAGAAACTTCACATTCTTCTGTGTTCTCTCTCACAGCATTAATTTTCACCACTTTAGTCCCAGCAGGTCACCTCAACTTTGCTGTGTCTGAGTTTACTGTGCTAGATGAAAATACATTTACATAGAGAATTCCTGATCATAAACAAATCAGCTGTAAAAGAGAGGGAAAACTATAATTTGAATTCCATCATCTAGAGCTTCTGAAATGCCCCACAGTGGGTTACATCCAACCAACTGCACAAGTGCTGGCAGCAGCCTGAATCATGATTTGAGAACCTCTGCCTCAGGTGTGGGACTCCAGCACCCCTTCCACTTTCAGGAGGAATAAATAGTATTTTATTATCTTTATTATCAGCTGTGTGTATATTCTACATTTAGAACAAGTGATTCAGCTATTGTTCTGAGGCTACATACAGAACTGGCCACATCCTCACACATACTACAAGTTTGAACTTATAGTCAGAATACCATCTTTAAATGGTAAAAAACCCTACTGCTAACCCAGCCAAAAAAATTCTCTGATTGAAAGAACTTTCAAACCTACAGGTATGTCTGTTTGAACCAATATCTTAAAAATTCCTTGTGCAGAACAGATTTGATTGGTGTCTTACAGAAATGCCTTCTGTCAAGGAAGCATCTAATGGGAACAAGTTACTATATGGACTCTAATATAGCTGGCCACATTTTTACAAGTGTTTTCAATGTCCACACAAGAAATTGACCATTAAATTTATAGACCAATTTTATGCTAATTATACTCATTACACTCTGTGAGAAAACCAGGTAATTGGGTTGTTGTACTTCTATCTTTAGAAATAAATTAGAATTCCTGCTTAGTTAGAATAATTTAAAATGTCTGACTGTGCCTGTTCAAAGCATCCATTAACAAATGCTGGCTTCTACTCGACTTCCCACTGCATTAAACAGGCCATTTCTACACACAAGACAAAACAGCTAATCAACTGGAAGTTGAAAATAAATATGCAGGGAGCAGGCATGCAAACCACAGCGTTAAAATGCATTTGCCTTATGCCAAGATTCATTTGTAAATTCATCAAGTGTTATACTAACTAAGTCATGTTGATTTGTTTTCAAGATGGTTAACTGCTCGAAAACAATATTTACAGTACAGTTCAATGGAGTTATTCAGCAATACTCAAAAGCAGAGACTGAACAAGTAGATGTACAGAACCATCTGTATTGCTGCAGCACTCGGGGCAGTGCTCTGGTGAAAGATGCCCCTGCCCATGGCAGGGGGGTTGGAACTAGATGAGCTTTAAGGTCCCTTCCAACCCAAGCCATTCTGTGATCTAACTCTCAGATCCTTTTTACAGCTAAGGGGCTCTGATTTCAATTCTCAAGACTTCTAAAATTATGCACAGCCTCTATGGGACTATTCAGAGATATAGGAGAGGCAGTATAACAAAGTCAAGCTGTCCAGCAGAAAATGCCAGAAAGGAGTGCAGGGGCTGAGTGTTTTTATATTTGTGAAGATTTACTAACTCTCTGCAGGGAAACACTTCCCTGCACTTCGGAAGCCTTTGTGTTCATAAACCTGAATTCTTTCCCAAAGCAGAACAACTAAGTCTGCTCCAAATATAGGCTAATAAATAATCATACTATTACCTTAATGCCATATCTTTGGGATAGAATTTAATTTAAAACTCTGTGCTTAGCTATCTTCTAAGGGATAATAAAGTTATAGGTACAAAAAAATACCAGCCACCACACTGTAAAACACCCCGAACAGAGATGCAATACCCAATACCCAGTGCTCAAAGTTTAACTTTCCATACAATGAAGATTCAAGTAGTCAGGAGGGAAAAAGTCAGGAGTCAGGAGGGAAAAAGAACACAAACAAAAATAAACAAAAGAAAATTGTACACATCAACTTGAAAAGCTCACATATAAATAAAGAAACAGATGTTTTTGTTTGTTTTGTGAAAGGTGGTAATCGAAGATCAGTCATCCATGCATCAAACAAGTGCTCTACATCTGTTGACTCAACATTGCTGTGACAGCACCACAGCTCCTCCTGAGAATGCCTTCGAAGTCGAATCCTGGAGGCAAAATCATCTGAGGAATGCTTTGTTTGAGATGTGATTAACAAAATCTCTTGGCAGTAGCTCCAGCTCAGCTATTCTTTTAGAATTTCAGAAACAATTATAGGTAAAAAAAAAAAAAAAATTACAGACAAAAAGTCAAGCCTGGAAAAGATATTATACAAATCTCTGTTAAGAGATTTGTTACTGAGTTCTGACTGGCTTATATTTTGAACTTAGCTACCTATGAAGTTCAGCACTAGTTTACCAAGTAAAGCTTTCTAAAGCTGCTGCCTCAGAACTGCAATATTATTCTAAGATTGGGCATCCTGCATTTGAGTCAGAAAATAAATTGACTGGGAATATAATCACCAAATCTGAAGTGGTACTTGATGGGAATTACATTTTTAATTACAGAAGTGAAAGCAACTGATATTAGGAAATAAGACGAAGAGTTCTGTAACAAATTTAAGTTCTGCATCAAATTAAAGCAATCAATAGTTCTAGAACTGGAATAAAGTAATAGATCTTCACAAAACTGAAAATAGAATACACGGTAGAAAAAGAAATGGGAGACTTCAAAACATTCCTTATGTAATTTTTGGTAAGAACTGATGCCTCTGGCACGTAAATGCTATAGCAATACACAATTTGTGAAGAGAAGATGATAGCATAGCTACAAAAATGGGCATTACGTACAACCTTCTGTGGCTCAGTTTAGGGAGAAAACAATTCCAGGAGAAATTCCAAGGAGAAAAAAACCTCAGGGAGTACAATGATTCCACTATCAACAAAAACTCTAAGTTACTACTTCTTATACCTGTTACCCAGTAGATTCCCTCAGTAAATTGTTCATTTTGGCTAGTATTTTCACAGAATAAGTGATACCTTAATATTAGGGTGCCTTATTTTAGATGTAAAAAAATTCAAGGTTAGAGATTCAAACCATTTGAACCAATGCAGGTACCAAGTAAAACAATAACTTCTTTTATGTTGTAATTTGACCAAAAAGGTGGTATTTATATATAAAGGATCATAGAATGGTTTGGGTTGAGAGAAATGTTAAAGCATGCCTTGTTCCAACCCCTGCCACTGGCAGGGAGATCTTGTGCTATACTAAGTTACTGCAAGTCCCATCCAACTTGGCCTTGAACATTTCTCCAGGGATGGGACATCCACAGCTCCCCTGGGCAACCTGCTCAAGGGCCCTCACCACCCTCACAGGGAATAATTTCTTTCTATTATTTAATCTAAACCCACTCTCTGTCACTTTAAAGCCATCACCCCATACACCATTAAAAAGCCCCTCACCAGGCCTTTTGTAGCCCCTTTAGTACTGGAAGGCTGCTGAAATGTATCCAATGTATTTCTGTCCCTATAGTTTTGTCATCTATGAAATCAGAAATTATATCTATTATATAGATTGTATTTGAAAAATGAAACCTTCTTATTTTACCATTGTTAGAAAACATGTAAATTTTAATATATTCTGGCCCATCATGAACAGTTTGAGGCCAAACAGAATTCCCCAGTATTCACTGTTCACTGCTTCAAAATAAGGCTCCAAACAGGAACTCTTTTTCTGTGGAATTTGTCTCTTCCTTTATCAACATACCTTGTACCCGAAGACACAGCTCCAAATAATGGGGGAAACCTACAATGGAGTACAATGTGGCAAAAAATCCTGGAATTCAGCTGCTATGATAGAAATACATGTGCAATGTGTGTGAACAAAACATCCAGTACTGAGAGCGTTTGCCCAAAATCTGCCGAGATTGTCCGAAAATGAAGACAACCATCAGACACATGAAATAGTAATCAGGCAGTTATCAAGAGACCTCAGACGGGAAAGAAAAATCAGCTTAAAAAAATCAAATATAAAAAGCCCTAACACTTCTCACAGGGAGAAAAAAGCAGTGAAAACCTGGTCTGATACCAAGAAGGTGCCCCTGGAACCTCAAGGTTTGTAGGGGCCTGAGGGAACACCCTCCCCTGGCAGTGGGCTGAGAACACAGGGCTCAACAAGCACGGGTCACTCCTGGGGTGTCACCTTTGGGGTCCTACTCCAACAGCTGGGTGGATTAGCAGGTGACAGGAACAGCCCAGCTGAGAATGCAGCCACAGCATCCACATCTCCTCAGGTGATGGATGCACACAGGAACATATTCTGAGAGGGGTGGGCTCATACCAATGAAACTTCCTGGAAAAGGGACAGAGGTGAGCATTTACCTGCAAATTTGAGGGTGTAGGTGTGGGGACTATGGAGGTTGCTTTAGGAGTGTGTTTAGGTATGTGAAGGTGTTTACTAACACCTTCACATACCTAAACACAGTCCTAAAGTAAGGGTCTAGTAGTCATTTATCTGTTATATTGCTGCTATTAATCCTGCATGTATAGTTCATAGACTAACAGTTAATTACAAGCTATCAATAAATCAACAAATCACTTCAATTCTAACTTGATTTAAGTAAGGCACGAGCTGTTTTTCCCTTACAAGCAGCAAATGCACTCCTTCAGTGTCTTCTGCTTCAGTCCGATGTGCAGCTTTCAGCTAAACTTACCTATCTCAGGTTTTTATTTTTCTTTTCCTTTTCTTTCACCTGAAGGCACCCAAGATATTCAGGAAATCACACTTGCTTCAGTACTCAGACGGATTCCAATCAAAGCACTACAATAATTGCACTCCTCCAAAGCAATGACTACAAAATCTGGGTAAAAATGGACCTCTTCTTTGAAAAGTGTATTCAATCTTTGGATTAGACAAATCAAAACTTAAGAGGTTTAACATACATGCTAGCCTTCTAAAAAGTGGCTCCTTAAACAAATATGCTCTAATGAATTTAATCCCTGAGATCAGGTTTTCGCTTCAGAAAATTCCAATTAAACACCATATCAAAGCTTGGTGTGTTTCTCCCCCTGCAACTGAAAGCTCAGTGTTAGCTACTAGTTTTTCCAGAAAACACTAAAAGAGTGTCATTCATGTTTTTCTTTTTTAAACACTGTAAAGAAATACAGCTAAATTTAATTTTGTATGGTTCACTTTTGTACTTCTGCTGATGACATTTTTATAAATTAGACGTAATGAAGAATTCTCTCTCATGTTTTAACTTCACAAATTCTTAGTCTTGAAAGTACAGGATCTCATTCCTTTATCCTAAACAGACTTGGATAAAACTATACATTGACAGATCTTGTAACCAAAGACCCAGACCAAGCATACTCACTGATCTGTGACTCAAACTCTAAAATAAAAATACATGAATAAATAAATAAAATAAAAATAAAAGTTCATTAGGTGCAAACATGCTTCTTCTAAACTTATTTTTATTTTATTTATGGGCTCCTAGCTTTTGATTAATCAAAATAATTATCTCATAGAATTCTTTTCTCATTCTGTATTCAACAGAAAAATATTCTGTATTATGCATAAAGCTTAAGTTAACTAAGCTTACAAGAGACATTACGTCACCTTCACAACTCCTTTTTAGAAGTTACTTGCTCTGCAAAAGCTGACTCTCAGCATACAAAGTACTAGGCTAGCAACTGGCAACCATGTTCTTCATTACAATTTTAGAAAGCCATAAGGACTTAAATCTGAAAAAGAATTAAAATGAAACAGAGCCTTGTGACAAAAACATCTCTTCATACTAAACTAAGAGTTTTCAAAGCTACTTATTCAAGCAACTAGTAGAATCCAGGAGTAACCTAGAACTCCAAGAAGTACTACAGAAAAAAACCCCATAATTGCAGTTAAAACCACCCACAAAAGGCAGCTATTCAAACATAGCCAGGGAAATTAACACCTTGCCTGCCTGTTACATGTTCCCTAATTCCAACCCACATTTACTACTCCTTACTTCTATTACTCCCCAGCCCTCTTCCAAATTAATGGAGTATGTACACCTTTTTCCCCCACAAGGGCTAAGAGGAAAGCTACTCATCTTTTCTCCCTGTTCAGAAGATGTTTCCCTGCTACCAAAACACTTTACTATTTATGTATGCCATCTATGAAATATGAAATAAAAAAACTGGAAATCCTTCATTTTCTCCATAACTTGAATACTTCAAAGGAGCACAGTAGGAGCACTTCTCCAATTAACATTTACCCAGCACATTCCACCTCCTCATTCCCTTAAAACGTCTGAGTCACAAGCACCAGCTCAAGTGACTGGAAATTAACCTACTAAAGCAATGATTTATAAAGTTACATTAATTTGACACATAACTTCACAGAAACCTACATCTGGGAAACCAGAGATTCCTCCAGAAACAAGGGAATTTTATTTAAGCCAGAGAAGACCTGTAGAGAGATGCATTATCTTGTACCGAGCCCACTGATGTAGTATTAAAGAAACAGAAGCTTTCACAGAAACATGCTAGTTTTAGATTTTGTCTTTAGTGGGCTTTAAAGGTTATCAGACCATTTAGAGTCTCTCTCCCTTTTTCCAACAGCATTACTGTTCTTTTCTAGGAAAACAAAAGATGACTCATTTCCCTCGAATAATTACGGGTTAGGCTTGTAAGCAAAAACAGGACAGAACATTGCTGCCCTCCTTCTCATGATTTGTATCTTCTCTGCCTATTTCTAACAAGAAAAGCCTGGTCGATAAAATAACCCCCCAAATCAGGACCTTACAGATGGGAAGACTTCTACCTACCTGGCCTGTTGTGTTTGTGCCATGCACAAATTCTGTTGAACTCCACCTGGTGGATAATCTTAAAAAAGTCTAAGAAATAAACTTAAAAAGGCTTTAGCTCCACCAGGATTGATATACCACTCAGCTACTAGATTAAAACTCATTGAACTGTATATTTGGTCACACAATCTTCATCCTTTCTGTTTCTCCCTAACTCTATAATCAAGCAAAATCTCTGGGCAGATATTTTTTCTAAACCTCTCATATTAATGGGTCATAGTTGCAACTAATATCAATTTCTGGTAATGCAGTTATAGACAGGAAAAGTCATAGCTCCACAGCACAGCTAAAGAGAAAATTACTCTTCGTGCTCTTTAGCCTCTGACACAGAAAAGTGGAAAATAATGTGTAAATGTAATTTCCAACTAACATTTAGATAAAGTATCAATTATTCAAATCTCTTACAGTAACTTTTTACCCATACTTTCCAACTCATAAAAACCATGATAATTTATATCTTTGTATTTGCTGATATTTTCTCTTATAGGAGGTCTTATACCTGCTACCGTTCTTTACTTTTATAATACACTACTATTTATTATGATCTACTATCCTTGAGAAATAATTCAAAAATACATTCAAGACATGTAAACCATACCTGGAGCAGCCTGTGATACTGAAATGCTAAAAGAGGCATTATTTTTGAAAACAGTAAATTTAATAAAAAGTTGAGAGCTGAATTGCTCTCTCAAGGACTTAAGAGAGCAAACTGCTCAAATATTTATCTACAAAGAGAAAATTAACACCATTTCACATAGATAATGCTGTACAGTACAAAAGCCTCTACTGTGCATACTTTATTATCATTTCAGGATGTCATCACTAAATAAGCACAAGTGAAGACTGTCTGCAATTAAAACTTTTATATAAGTTTCAAGACAATTATTATTTCTGATGAACAACTATTTTTTATCTCTTTGAAGAAGTCCTTCTACTTTTGCCAGATCTCCAAATGAAACTGTTGCAGAACCTCGCTGGGCTGGTTTTGCCTAAGGAAAAAAAAAAAAAAAGAAAAAAAAATAAATATAGGGCTATTTTTAAATAAAAATGTTTTGTAAAAAGCTTTTAAAACATCACTTATTTAAACAGTACCTTCAATGAGAAAATAACAGCTTCACATTACCTGTGACTCATGGTATTTCCAGCCAATCATGTAGTAGATCTGAAACGTGGCAGGTACGGAGCCATCGCTGTTTCCGTACATTTCTGTCAGGGCAGGAAGGGAGAGAGAGAAAGTACAGGCCATCAGCTCCAGGAAACACTCAGTTCTCAGAACATCAGAACTGAGCGTGACATATTCATCATAATGACTCCTGGTGAAAGATTTGGGACAATAAAAATATCTCATACTGCTGCATCAATATAGTGCAAATCCTGGCATTATAATTAAGGTTAAAAATAGCTTATGATAATGGCATTTGTTCTGAAGTATTTAAGTATTTGGGGTTTTTGGTTTTGCTTTGAGTTTGTTTAGGTTTTTGGGTTTTTTTACACAAAGGTCATAAAAAAAGCCACAGAAAAAATGTTCTTAAAGTCACTGCTCTCAAATACTAACCTTGGTATATTGCAGCAGCTGCCAGCATTGTCTCCCTGTGTAGCAGAGGTTTTCTATTCCAAGAGCAATTACTCTCCCCCATACCTAAAAATATGGTTTAGCTTTAAGAAAAAGAAGATATTGCACATGCCATGAGTTAAGTGTCATGCACTATGGACAGACTCTTACTAAACCAGAATAAGTACAGAATCCTCTGCTATTCACTGTAAGAGAGAACATACCACAGATCATTAGGTGAGTTTCTTATGTGTAAGATCCAAAACCTTTAAATCCTATGCTTTGCAATTTACAGTTTGCACTGCTAAGAATCATTTCAAATTATTACTTCTTCAGCCTGAGTCTTCAAACATTTAGGCTTTTAACTAATTTTAAGAATGAGGACAAAGAGTTTATTCAGACACGACTGTATTGTTTTAACAGATAATCATTAAAATTACTAGTCCAAGGGATTTAAAATACAATTAACCGCTATTCTAATCTTTTTAATCACTTACTGCATCCGAATGTTTCTGCTAAGAATAAAGGTTGCCTTTCCATTAAGGAATAACTCCATACAGCAGTTGATCCAGATAAGAAATGCCCTGAGTTGCTGTCAGTAACAACAGACTACATGTGAATGACTGCTTTACAATCCATGACAAATGCAATCAGAATATTAACAAATGTGTTACTCAACTGTTTGCTGTTCCTCAGCAGATTCCAAATTAAGGATATATTTATCCTCATTCCAAAGCAGTTTGCTGATTGCCCTGAAAATTAGAAAGGCTCACAGTGTGTGGGATATGGGTTTCTGCCTCCCTTTAAGGGCTTTTCTGCACCTTACACTGAACAGGCTCATGCACAACAGGAACCCCAGGGAAGCAGAACATTCACAGCAGACCATATAGTAGCAAACCTTTGACTTGTGCTTCCCAACACATATCTCCTGACAGGCATAATCTCCTGACTCATTAGATAGCCGGAAAAAAACTAACGCTTCCCTGTTGAAATAAGATTTATTTGTATTTTTTTAAGACAGAAATTCTTTGTGATGAAGGTGGTGAAACACTGGCTCAGGTTGCTAAGAGAGGTGTTGGATGACCCACACCTGGAAACTCCAGGTGTCTGACCAAGTCAGACAGAGCTCTGAGCAACCTGATATACTTCAAGATGTCCCTGCTCACTACAGAGAGTTGGACTAGATGGCCTTTAAAGGTTCTTTCCAACCCACACCAGTCTATGATTTGGAGTTAAGAAATACACAGTAAAACACTTCTGTGTCTGGTCCACTGATACAGAAAACATTTATGTTTCCACAGAGAATATACTTGCCTTGTAAGTCTTCCATAACCTCAAATAACCCGGGGTAGTTCACTTGGATTTCATCAGTATCCTAGAAGAATTGATAAGTTCAGTTTTAGAGCATATCAAACCTAGCTGTACTACCAAACTATTCCCTGTCCATGACAGGAGGGTTGGAACTAGATGATTTCTAAGGTCCCTTCCAACCCAAACCATTCTAAAACTCTATGCATAATCTGCCTCCTCTGCTCAAATCATGTATTTCTAGGAAGCATGTACTATTTTAACATTTCTAAAAAGTTTTGCTTAGTAGCCCAAATGCAATCAAATTTTAATTTAAATGCCATTATTTTCTTCTTGGTTTTAGAAGAAAGAGCAAGTGTCTATAATTTTTTCATGTAGGTCTAACAATTTCTGGCATTTCTCCAAGAAAACCATCCAAATTATACTGGGCCATGAGCCAAAGATACACTTTGGTTGGTTCCATTAATCACCACAAAGCCAAAAAACAGTGGCAGTCCAGGCTATTTCTGCAGCTTGTTCAGTGAGGTGAACCACATGCAGAAGGAAGCAGCATGTTATTACTACATTAGCAAACAGTGATTTTTATACTCCAGCAGCTCTGACGTTCTGGATTGTTCTCCCTGATGGTTCTCTTACTTATAATTACCACAGTGAGGGTGTTAAAGCCAGCCTTGGTCAGAAGATGTCCCAGATCGGCGACAGCGGTGAAGGGCGACACGTGAGGAGAGAAGCCCCCTTCCCTCTCCAGCTCGGCCAGCTGCAGGGAGCAGCGCAGCTCATACAGAGTGTCCCCCCCAAACATGGCTCCGATGAACACTCCGTCGGGCTTGAGCACCTGGTGGATCTGCAACACACACACACAGGTCACGGCTTCGCTACGTCAAGCCTACGTAACTAAGCGTGGTTCTTAGACTTTTTATCTTAAAGAAAGATTGCTCAAAAGCAATCATTGTAAGAGCTGTGACAGACTTTTAATATTGACTATTCTGCACGGCAAGCTGTGACACAGCTTCTGGTCACACTGCAAACAAATACTCTGGCTGAAGAGAGACTATTTTCTATTTTTTAAGAGTAAATCCTTGGAAATTACACTTGCAGCCAGGAAACATGGAAAAAACCATGGAAACTGAGAGTAAAACTATTTTCAGCACAATACTCCTAAAACAATATTCTAAATTGATTTACTTCTAAAAGGAGGGTGGATTAAGGTAAGTATGCTATTTACTTTCACTTTCTGAGAGCAGCAAAAGCATTTTTTAATGGCTTGATCTAAGAGAAACGGAGACTTTAGTTTCCAGTACTGATCTCCGCACTTCTGAGACAATAGAGTAAAGCCATTTTTATTATGTCTACAATTACTTATTATTAACTTGCCAAAACAGCAATATCATAATTCAAACACCAAGGCTGACAAGCTGCTTTCTGGTCTCCTGAGTTCTGGCCCTCTTCCTAGTGAGAAGGCCAATAAACTCACGCTTTCTTGTTTCTTTAAGAGTTGGAAATGATCTCTGGTTTAGACATCCAGAAGAGCCTGATTATGTAACCAGGCTAACAAGACAGCAAGCATTTCCAATGCCTTAGAAAAAAAAATACTTTTAATAGTTTTTTAATGAAGTATTAATCAAGCTACCTTTTCTGTGCTAATAAAAAAGCATTTAATTGGCAGGTAAGAAAATCAGGCAGTTAAAGGCGGTTTCCATTAGTTAAAGACTAAAGGAAACTGCTTTGGAAACAGAGGAAATCATGAAAACTGGTCAAGAAGCCCAGTTCCCTTGCTATTGTGAGACAGTGTCAGTTATATTTACTGTGGGAGAAAGTATTTGACCCTCCACAGAATACTTAAATTCCAGTGAAAATGGTGTATTTCTTTCCAAGTTTTTTTATAAGTACTGAATGTATTTAAATTGATTTTTACTATTTCAGTAACAGTAGGGTAGTCGAATTCCTAATAACAGATGATAGAACAGCACTGCAATGACAGATCAATTTGAAATAAATGAAAAAACAGCAAACTGGTTAACATGTTCCTTGCCCTTGCACCACGTTTTTGATCTGACTAAAGTTTACACCTGCAGGAAAGAGCTGAAGTAACCAAAATAACCAAAACTGTTAGTGAAAAAACAAGTTTCTGTCCTCAACAAGTATTTGCTTTATTACAATATCAAAAAGCTTTGGTCAAAGCTGTATTTCAAAATATAAATATTCAAAATAAAAATATAAATATAAAATTGAGATATAAAAATAACTCAAGCTCCATAAAGCAGCTCTGGAGAAGTGTAGTATTTTGCTACAAATAGCAAGAGCTACCAATAAAAATAAATAGTACTGCCTCAGGTGACATTAGTTACCATGGTTTCAGCTGTGGTGAATCCAAAATATTGCACAAATGTGTTGTTCCAGTTATTTATGCTAAATTAATCTGAGGGAGCAAATTAGTAGCATTATCAGCTAATGCTCCTGAAACTACCAAAAGTATTGCAAAAAATACTTGTGTGCAGCACGAGTTATGTGCCTCCTATTTAAAGAAGACCTGGAAATAGAGAGTGCTCTCAATGCAAGTAATGGCAAATGCTAACTTAGAGTATTAAAAAACAATTTCTTACCTCTTTGAAAGCTTTAGGAAGGTCATTCACCCAATGTAAACTGAAATAACAGAAGTGTACATTTTATAATTTCAGATTAAATCAAAATTAGGGAATGCCAGTAACTACTTAATTAGCTAAGTAAGTTTCAGGAGCCAAAGCCACAAACTGATTTCTCAAGGTGCAACTATGCTGAAACACCTGCTTAAAACTGATATCAAACAAGAACAGAAGTTTATCCACATAGCGCTTTTTTTTGGTGAGAAAACACAAGTCCTGGAGGCTAGTTCATCAAAATGCAGGAAAGAGAGACACTTCAAGTGTTTTGAAGGAAATTAAACAAACAAAACAGGAAGAATCACCAGGACAGCAGTTTTTCCTAATGCATGCTCATATTAACTATTCAAGTACATTTCTTATTGCTTCTTAATGAACTAGTAATCTTTGTTGGATTTATTTTCTTAAAGGTACTCTGAAAAGAACATTATTAACAACTTACACAAAACAAAATACATACATTATGAATACATACCTTAAGCTGCTGACAACAAGATCAAACGTATCTTCTTTGAAAGGAAGGAATTCCTCATCAGCTACAACCCTGACTGTCGGGATTTCAGATTCTACAGCATTTTTCTAATGTTGGGTTGGAAGAAAAACAGCTCATCAAAACCTCACTTCTTTCACTTGCCTGTATTACAGAATTGAAACACTTTAACATTCAAAAAGCTACTTACTAAAGCATTCTCTGCGATATCAACTTGAATAAGTTTTTCAACTGTTTCCTGAAATAAAATTTTAAAAGTCTATTAAATATGTGAATTATTTTGTAAATGGACATAGGTCATTTTTTGGCACTTACATCTATCTATAATAAATTAGAAAGAATCTTTTCCACTCTTGAGAGAAGCTTTATATAAAGCAAAAAGCACTTTTCCCCACCCAACGTGGCACCTGCTCCCAGGAAGAACAGATGAGGCAGAGGTGGTAACACAAAACATAGTCTGTAGTTTTAGGCATAAGTTTAGCTAAACACAAACCATGGATTAACAGCTAAAAAAGCACCTTTATTTACAGAGTGGCTCATGAATGGTAAACTGTTAATGGGTTCAAAGTCTCCATAATGACACTTCTCTTTAAAAACTAACTGTGGCCAATAGATTCACCAAAAAAACCCGACATATTCCTACCCAAAACTAAAAGTTAACTGTATTATAACAGATAACTTCCCTTGCACATTTGTTCAGTTTTCAGTGGCAATAAATTAAGAACAGCCCGCACAACATGCAGCTTTGAACTACGTAACTACAGGTATAGGGGTAGGGGGGGGAAAATTTACCTCATCAAGACTCAGATGATTATTTTAAGTTGTAACAGAGCCCTATTTGAAAGGGAGGCACACGTACGAATTTCCTTTAAATACTTTTAACTATGAAGAGACAGTACCTTGGTTAAGTGCTGAGCTATGTAACCTCTTCCAGAGCCAACATCCAAAGCGAGAGGAAACGTTCTAAAGGATAAGATTAGCAATATAGAACATAAAGAAGTCTTAAAATACTTTAAATTTCAGACTATATTAAGTTTCACCTGCTAATCTCTAAGGGCCTTATTGAACACAGCCCACCGAGCATCCTTTTGTGGTACCTCGGGGAAAGGCGCTCCGCATCCAGCAATGTCCCCAGGGGTCCCATCCCCTGGGGATGAGGGGAGGCCGCGGGACACGGCGGGGCTCACCTGGTGATGTCAAACACCCGGTCCGCGATCCTGCCGCCGACCTGGGGGGATAGCCGGTGGTCAGACTCACAGGATCTATGAGGCTGGAAAAGACCTCTGAGATCATCAAGTACAACCTATTAGTAAACAGCACCTTGACAATTAAACCATGGCACTGAGTGCCACGTCCAGTCTTTCCTTAAACACCTCCAGGGACGGCGACTCCACCACCTCCCTGGGGCAGCCCACTCTAACTTCGGATCACTCTTTTCTGTGAAGAAATTCATAATGTCCAACCTAAACTTCCCCTAGCAAAGCTTGATACGATGTCCTCTTATCCTATCGCTGGCTGCCGAGGAAAAGAAACCGACCTCCATCTGGCTACAACCTCCATCCAGGGAGTTGTACACAGTGGCAATGCGACCCCTGAGCCTTTTCTCCAGGCTGAACACCCCAGCTCTTTCAGAGGCCTTCTGCACCAGCCCCACTGCCCCTCTCTAGACTCGCTCCAGCTTCTCAATATCGTCCCTGAGCTGCGGGGCCCAGAACGGGCCACAGCACTCGCGGTCACCCCGCCGGCGCCCCCGGCCCCGCACCTCCTCTCGCAGGTAATCGCACTTGGCGGGCTCGGCCTGCAGCGCCGCCCAGTTCTTCTGCTTCCGCTTCAGCCGGCGGTCGAACGGATTCAGCGCGCCCGAGCCCGGCGAGGCTCCGGTGGGAGGAGGAGGCGAAGCGGCGGCGGCTCTCGCCGGCAGCGCCCAGAGCCGGCGGCACCATCGCGCCCTCAGCNTGTGAGCGGAGCGTCCTCGCGGCTCCTCCCTGCGGTCGTCTCCGTCGCTGGGGTCGGGGACGGAGCGGGTGTGGGGGCTGCAGCCGTCTTGGCGCACCTGGTGTTGCTGGTGGGCTGTAGCTGCGGTGCGCACTGGGTTAATCTCGTCGAAGGTCCGGTGCGTGGGTCTGGTGAGGAGTCACGGAGGGATGTGGCTGCGACCCAGGTGTATCCGTTATCGTAGAATCATAGAATGGCCTGGGTTGAAAAGGATTTTAAACAGGGTCTCCTTCGAAACTCTCTCCCGCGGCCGGGGGCACCTTCTGCCAGAGCAGGTTGCTCAGAGCCCCATCCAACCTGGCCTTGAAAACTTCCAGGGAGGGGACAGCCACAGCTTCTCCGGGCAACCTGTACTAGTGCCTCACCACCCTCACAGGGAAGAATTTTTTCTTACCTAGAACCTACCTTCTAATAGATTGAAGCCATTCCCCGTTGTCCTCTTACTCCAGACCCTTGTAAATTGTCTTTCCACATCTTTCTTGTAGGCTCTCTTCAGATGGAAGACCGCAGTTAGGTCTCCTGAAGCCTTCTCTAGGCTGAACAATTTCAATTCTCTCAGTCTTTTCTGCAGTCCATCCCTCTAATTATTTTGGTGGTCTGTGGACTTGCTCCAACAGCTCTATGTTCTTCCTGTGACCCTAGATCTGGACACAGTACTTTGGCTGGGCTCTCACTGGAGCAGAGCAGAGGGGCAGAATTTTCTTCCTCACCTGCTGTCCGTGGAGCTTTGGATGCAGGCCAGGGCACAGGGAATTTCTGGGCTGCCAGCTGACAAAGCAAAGATTTGTGGTTGAGACCTTGGTAGGTACAGGAGTATTTGTGACTTGTTTAAATCTGCTGCTGCATCAATGCCAACAGGGTGCTGGGCTCCATCAACCAAACATCACCAGCAGAGGTAAAGAAGTCATTATCCCACATGGTGCTTGTCACATCTGTGTTCAGAGTTTTGATTCCTGCCATACAAAAAAGATGTGGACAGGCTGGAGAGGGTCCAGAGAAGAGCCACACGGATGGTGAAAGGACTGGGGAGCTGCTCTGTGAGGAAAGGCAGAGAGCTGGGTTTGTTCCA
>WBNO01032078.1:81181-133168 GCA_013400575.1 Peucedramus taeniatus | reverse complement strand
CTCATGGAGATACAAATATCTCTTCCCTCTCTCTAGGGTGCAGATTATTTCAGCTAGGAGTCTGAACAATTTGCACAGTATGTGCTTGTGCATAATTTCCACTGTCTGATGAAGAAGGTGCACGTATGAAAACATTCCCTTGAACTTCAGTCCTAGTCTGGAATGTTCCTCCCTGACTTTTGTGAGACTGAGGCTTTGTAATATCTTCTCTGTGGACTAGGTGTTGTTCTTTCTCTCTTCTGCCTCCTGTTTTTTTTGCCTGGGGGAATATGCAAGTGGCAGCCTGAAAATGGGCTTCAGTTTTTANATGTTCCTCTTTGTAAGTTGAGTATATGAAAGAAAGGCTTTTTTTTTTTTTTTTTCCTAACCACCTTCCCGGTCTGTGCAGCAATAAGACATGCAGAACAGGAAGATGAACAACAAAAGAGAGATGGAAATAAAAGCCAGAATTCAAAACAAAGCATGACATATTTTTAAAGCCTTTAGACTCATCTTTATAGCACTTTAAAATGTTGAAGGAAATGCACTATTGTTAAAACTTTTTGATGGTTTTATTTATAAGGTAGAAAAATATTTTCACCATAATTGGGTAACTCTTAATCGTAGCAATTGCATATTTATCAGTATGAGGGGCTGTTATTAATGTAGCTGTCATGCACAAACACATTTCTGCATTAAATCCATTTAGTATGTGCATTATTCGGTCTAGAATGTCACCAGGACATCAAAGCCCCCTTAGGCATAAGAGCACAGTGCCCTGCTGTGGCTGCAGAAAGGGCTTGATCAATAAATGTAACATGTTAATGCAGAGCAAATAGAATAAAAGATTTCTTTGACAAGACATGAAAAATCACCTTGTGGCAGCTGGCATGGTGATGCCATTTCAGCGGAGACACTAGCAAAGTTGATCTGACAAGTAAAGAGGAGAGATGATGGTTATAAGGTGCTTTTGTTTCAAACTTCTTTCTTGACCTGTCAGGTTTTGAAGGAGCCTGAATGGCCCTTTTTTGTCATGTGAAAATTGTAGTCTTAGGCAGTTATGAAGCAGTTATCTCTTCTCAAATTGTGAATGCTGCTGTTTAATTGATTCACTTAGCATTTGAAACTGTCACGCATTAATAATTGCTAAATCCTGTAGATACTGCTCCAGTGTGTCATGCTTAAATGTGTAGTTATCAGAAAATTAATATCCTTAATGAACTGATGCTTTCAAACTAGCATTGCATGAAATCTCTTTTGCCCTTTCATTTGCTGAAGGTATATCAGCCAGTTTTCAGAGAAACCCCTTCCGACAGTTGTGTGGTTTTATTTATTTATTTTTTTTTGATGCCCAACAAATGCCAGCTTTGCTTTGGGTACATAGTGTGCTCAATGACAATAAATATAGTAATTATGCTGGAGTTGGTAATTAACATAATTATAGTCAATTACGACAAATACAGTGCAGAGCTAAATGAACGAGGGTGAGAAATTAGCAAGCTAATTGATTTACCTTACATGCTGCTTTTTCCTGCAACTAACAGTTGCAGATTTTCTGCAGGAAAGAGTGTTTACAAATAGCTGATTGTGTTTTGAAATGATTCTGTCTTGTGGCTCTCACTACTGTTTCCCTTACACTGAGGTGAAGAGGATTGAAATATGGGGTAGTGGTTATAAGGAGAAGGCTGCTTGGTCCTCACTGAACGCTTTGAAGGAAGATGTATGTACTTACTTTAATTTTAGATGCTTCTTCCAGTATTGAAAGGAGGAAAAGCTATGTGATCCTTTACAAAAGATATTGCTAGAGAAATTTTGGGCATGTATTTTAATCCCCTTAGATGTGGCCTGAATTATCTAAGAAACGTTTATCTATCTGTTTATTGATGTCAGAGATCTGCAGAGCCCTGGATAGCTGAAGGAAGAATTGTTCAAGGAATCTAAGTGTGTTGAAACAGTATGCCCTTGTTCAACCATCAGTTTCAATAATTTAAACCACTGGACCAGTAGGGATGCATAATATCATAACATTTGTGCACATTATAATTGCCTGTTTTGTTTCAAGATGATTTATAGTATCTTGTCTGAAATAAGTGTATTGGAGCTATGCAGTTAATCTGTTTCACTCTCCTTGTTTTTTTTTATTTTCTTTCAAGCGTGACGACAGTTTACTATGTGAAAGGAGAATGTATATGTTTAAGTATTGTAGATTTTGTATTGCTCTTTTAAGAAAAATGTTGAGTAGTAGTTGAGATTTCTTTCTTTAAGAAAACAATAATTTACAAATGTTTGTAAATTTTATACTGGATTTTTTTACTGTTTGAAGGTAAATTGAATTGTGTAGAGAGACTTCAGCAAAGAGATAATGTTTTCCATGGCTAAGCAATCTGAAATTTATAAATTCTTGATATTTTTTCTTCTACTATTGCTGTAAATGTATCAAGTTCAAGTGAGTAGGTCTGTAGTTTGAGGTGGGTACTCAAAGTTTACCCTTAAAGGGATGTCCTACAATAAGCACAAGATGCTGTTTTTAAAATAATGTTGAAATGTTATGGATGTCTAAAAATACTTGTACAGTAACACTGCTAAGGGTGGTCAGTCTTTAGAAGCAATTCAGCTCCTAGAATAATTTTGCTGAATTAAATATTTATACATGAGGAATCATTGCAATTATTTACAGATATAATAATCTTTCTGTTGAAGTCTTACATGTTTATTAATCACTGTGAACTACCTTATGTGTAACTATCTTTCTACTGAAAAAACTTCTTGTTTTACTAATGGACTGAAGACAAGTATGTTGATGGGTTCTTTATACATGGGTAATATCTAGGGAGTTGTATAAGATAGAATTTTATAGATGTATAACTATTGGAAAACTAGAAGGAGAGCATTACCAGTAACAAAAACAATTACAAACTTCACCTGTTAACTCTGCTTTGGGTAGTTGATAGACATCAAAGCTAAATCTACTCTTGCTCTCTTCTTCTCTTCCTTTTCCCTCCCACTCGGCCACTCCTTTTTAAAAAGTGACATTTCCATAGGAACCAGGTGTGATCTGGCCAATGAATAAGGAAAGCTTTTTTTCCCTCACCGTAGAACTTTGGAAATAGTAAAGCTATTAGGAGACGCTCTGTCTCACATGCAACAGCCATTCCTGTGTTCTGTTGTTTTGGCAACTTTAAATGTGATTACAGAATATTTGCCACTACAAAACATTATCTGTGTGTGTTTTTGTGACTTGTATATTTTCCTGCTCTGTCTTAATTCTGGTCATTGGTTTATTGTTGATACGAAGGAGACCAGTCAGTGACTATTGTTAAAAATATCAAATTAATGGGTTATGGGACGCACTTAAATATCTCACTGATTTCAGCATACTATACCATGGATGTAAGTTGTACTTTTTAATGGAAAAGTGACTTTTCCAAACTCAGTAATATGTAAATAAAAAGTATATAAATAACAATATAAATTGTTGTATTTCAGTATGGGTGGCTGTTATCTTCTTTAGTCCCAGCAGCCTCTCTTTTTGTCCATTGATCCTTG
This sequence comes from Peucedramus taeniatus, assembly GCA_013400575.1. Classification (NCBI taxonomy): domain Eukaryota; kingdom Metazoa; phylum Chordata; class Aves; order Passeriformes; family Fringillidae; genus Peucedramus; species Peucedramus taeniatus. The sequence goes on along the minus strand of WBNO01032078.1, from coordinate 129,643 downwards.
CTTGACTTTTTATGGCCACATAGTCACTAACAGACTGTGAAAACACTGTAGTATATATACCTCTGACCCCCTGTGCTGGCCATTATCCACTGATTTACAGTACCTGACAGATCAGAACACAGCATTGTTTTCTGTTCTGCTTTCCTCAGGAAGGCTTAACATTGTAGAAGGAATTCTCTTGAGGGTGTATCACGTGGTAGAATTGGGCAAAAACTTTTTACCTGAACCTTTGGCTTAGAGGACAGTGTAGGTTCATACTGTGTACCGGAGAATTCTCGAGAGGATTGCTAGAGCTTGAAATCTGGTAAAAGAGTTAAACAGCACAATTTGACATTAAGTAAAATAAGTTCGTGAGCTTTGATTGTTACACCCTTAATTATAGCTGGTGAATATTGCTATGCTGGTTGGTGAAAGTTGTATTTTTGGAGAAATCCATGTGGAAAGGTCTGTTGCAATTATGAGTAAAGAGGAAATCTGTACTTCTGAACAAAGATGAGTGACATACTGGGACTTGAACAGAGATAGGGTTTGATATTAAACATCTCAACTCAAGGCTGTTGGTAAAACCTTTTGACTGAGGCAGAGCATTTCCCGGTAAACTGGTGTTTGCATCACATAATTTTCTTCGTGTTTGAATGTGTAGGGAGTGAACTGCTTTTTCTTGATCTGATTTGTTGATCTAAGATTGAAGTTGGATTTTGAAGTGATGTTGGAGGCTAAATCTACACAATCTGCAGTTGTTCGTTGGGTACCCAGAGCACTTAATTCACTGGCACAGTCAGTCCATCTCCTCTTGTGAAAAAGATAACCAGTCTTAAACCAAAACAAGTTTTTGCGTTGAATCCTCTTCTGAACAATAGGAATCTCTGTTGTTAGAGAGAATATCAGTTAATAAATGGAAGACTATCTCAGTCTATGGAAAGTATTGACATTTGGAAGATAAATAGTTTGATGTACTTGTTTTAGTTTTCAGAGAATGTCAGTAGATTGAAAATAATATCTTGGTGACTGCCCCTCCATAGTCCATGAATATCTGGATTTTAAGACTGAGAAGTACTTTTTTTCAAGAGCGTTGGGGGTTAAAGAAAAGGGCATTATAAATAGCATGTGTTAAGTACAGTAATCAGATGGATCATTATTACTTTCTGACTTCCTTAATCTCTCTCACTCTAAAACAGTATTTCCTCATCATTGCTGTTGCGAAACAAGAGTGGAGGACTGCAGAAATAACTGTTGTCTGAGGACAAGGAGCTTGACTGAAGGGAAGAACCTGCATTAACCCTGGAATTATTGTCTCTGTCTTTTCCTCTCTGTTTTGTTGAAAGAAACAAATTTCTTCGCACCTTAATGCAATATAAAAGATTTTCAGCATATAGTTGCAGATGTAAAGAACTTGACTAGCTTTGCAGATTCCAGTCACTAAGGAGGGCCTTGGTCCTCCAGTGTTCAACAAACCTGCTGGTGGTCATGGTACAAAAAACTACTTGGCATTTGGCAGGAAAATACTTATGGAACTTCTGTTTATGCATCGCTTGTTTGTTTTAGGTGGTCTTGCATGGTTTGTGCCATTTTTGAGATCTTGCATTTTACATAAATCATTACATAAATTATCCTGGAGATGATTTTTCAGATTAAAAAGGCCGTTCCCAAACCCTTGTCTTGTGCAAGCGTGATGAGTGAGGAGCACAGAAGTGCAAAAGGGCCATGTATTTTTCTCAGGCTCTGGATTCAGCTTGTCAAACCAGACACACTATACAATAATTATACTGTCTTTAGGGTCATGATTAATGCAGTGTTATAGCTCAGTTGCAGGCTTTACCCTTGAACTGGTGCTTGCAATTATGTGACATTTTATAATTTTAATGTATATTTTTGTTTCTCCTGGTCTTCCCTTTTGATGATGCTTACCTGAGTGAGTTGTTCATTGGTAGAGCTGGAAGATTATTTCCTTTCTTAATATTTTATTTTGCCTTTTTAATTTAATTTGCCTGCTGAGTCTATAAATGGAAGTGGTGAATGTTCTTTGTATAATACAGCCATTCTCATTGCTCATGTTTGTAGGAAACCTTGCTATGGTGAGAGACTACAGTGGTAGAAAAAAGTTTTAAAAGAACACAAGTAAGAGTTCTAATGTTAGGGGATAGTTTAATTGGTCCAAAAGTCAGAGAGGTTGATAGGCTCTTGTAGATTGGGCCCATAGTTCTTCAGGCTCTTGCAGATTGGGCCCATAGTTCTTTTCAGGTGCTTAAGTGTCTGCTGTTTTTCCTGTGCAGTTGGTGTATGAGCTGTATTGGCAGATAGTAATACTTGGATGTATGCACAAGGCCAGCTCATTTTTTTTTATAGAAAGCATGGTGTGTTGGCTGCTGCTGACAGCTTACTGGCATTTAATGCACACACAGAGACACACACACCCCCACACAAAAAATAACATCTTACAAATAAAGATCTTTAGGATGTATGTATATTTCCTTTATATATAAGTATGGTAAATGAATTGTATTTTTAATCTGTATGAACTTGGGAGTGATGCTCAAGTATTTTTCTACTTCGATTCAGCACTTGTGGTAGGACTTTGTCAATGATAACCTTTTCACTTATAACCTTGAAGGAAGGAACATATGACTTAGAGGTTGCTGGCAAAAAACATTCAGTCTCTTGAGCATAAAATCTCTTAAAGTGCAAGGAAATGCAGCAGAACTGTCCTTGAACCATTTGAGATGTGTAAGGTCCAAGACTTGCTGAAGTGCCATGACTCTTCAAGGCCATGTGGCCACAAAAGCACTGGATGAGGATGCTGTATCTTAGACTCCCAGGACTTTCAAGACATTTTAGTTGGAGAGATAAGAAAAACTTATCATAGTCAACCTAGTTACTTAAGTGATAAAGTGTAGTGATTATTCTAAAGCACTTAAAGGCTGAAGGAAAAATGTTTTAGACAGGCCAAGGATTAACAGTATATTGAATATTCGTAAAGCTCTGCTTCCAACATAGTTATGTTGAGATAATTTGACAGTCCAGTGTGTGAATGTTCAAATCACAGCTGCTCGAGGATCTGAACACTTTCTACCTATTATCTTGCATTTAATACACTCTGTATCTTGGACAGTGAAGTGCTTTGGAATAGCACAGAAACAGTCGTATGTGAAAGTGATTATACTGGAATTGCTGTGGGAAAAATTGTCAAATACTGTGTTTTCTAGGAATGGAAACTAAGCCAACTAAGTGAGAGGCTGTGTATGTGTCCAATTTACCTTCTTCCCTCACCCTCTGCCACCTTTCCTCCCCACTGCCTTCATCTCCTTAAATCAGCAGAAGGCTGCTGAAGGTGCTGCTGAGAGATTTGGGTGCAGGTGCAACAAAGGGTTCCTGCTTTCTTGCCAGTGCCAGTGGCCTTTGTTTTGTTCCCCGTGTTGCTTATAACGGGAGCCAGCTGTTAGCTCTGTTCATGTGCAGTATTGGTTCTAGTTCCACCAGGTGCACAGTTAGTAAATTGTCTGGCAGTCTAAGGGGGGAATGTCAGAGGGCAGTTCAGTTTCTTTCACTGTCAGTTCTTTGGCTTCCTTTAAATAAGTCCTATCAAATAGTCTCTTTACCACTAGTAAAAGGGCTTTTGAAATTTGGACGTACCTCTAATGAGAATCTATCTCAACCCATTTAATGTGGGCCACTACTTTGCGACTGAATTATAGACTCTGCAACCAGAGGTGGTTTGAAACAAGAGGTTCACCTGCATTTAAATGATTGAGCAGAAGAAAAGAAGTTTCTAAAATTAAGGAGACTAATGCATTACTGTAGATTTCGTCTCACTTCCTGGTAATTGGTCAATGGAGGAAGAAAGAACAAATGTCTTTATTAAGCTAAAAGTGAATGGGCAAATGTTTCTTTGTGTGTTTTAGTGTAGCATATGAAACTCTAGGTTGCTGTAGTCCTAGTATTTTAAAACCTAGTGAAATGGTGAAGTCAGCTTTAAGATAGTCTTGCACTTTTTTTTTTTTTTTCCTATTTTCTTCCTGTGTGGGGCCATAAGTGCACTGGAAGCATTTAAGACTAGGGTAGAAATAGTAGTACTAGAAACCCATCAAGACAGCTATTAGTTGTAAAGATGATATTTGTATTTACAGCATAGCCGATTACTATCCTATAATATGGAATGAATAATAATTCTTATATTGTAGCAGATGCACCTTAGTAGGCAGAATAGCATCAGAAATGGTCAATAAGTTTCATTCTATATAAAGAAGATAAAATGTTTTAGGTTCTTTACCTTATATTCAATGCACTATGATGTCATAATGTAAATCAGGTTTTCTGTATGATTCCGTGACTGCATATTTCCATACAGTTCTCATTCTTAGAGGGAAAACAAAACTAGGGAAAAGGACGTCTGCACCCAAGTGCGTGGAGTGAAACCTTATTCACACCTCTCTTTTCCCTAGTTTTTTCCCTAGAAAAAACACAAGAAAGTCTGCAAAAAAGATATGTAGGTACAAACTAAGGATAAAGGTTTGTCGGTAAGTTCCTAATATCAGATATCTGAACTTAACCTCTGTGTCAAGAAATTTGCTCAATTAAATTATATTCTTCTGCTTTTCAAACCACTTGCAGAAAGTTATACATATTTCTTTTCACTAGATTCTGTATGCTGAACACAAATGAGATTCTTGATGTTCAAATCTATCTCATTGACTAGAAATAACCTCATTCATATTATAGAATGCATATGCATATTATGTAGAAAGCTAAATGTTACTTATGCCCATCCTGTGCAGGTCTCTTTCTCTGCAAAATTTTAAAATCTGTCCTCGTCTTTTGCTACAGAGCACTTTATGTATGTATGTATGTATGTATTTAATTAATTATTTATGTTAAGACCCTCATCTCTCTTAAAGTGAGCATTGGAATAGAAAGCAACTTGCTGTTGAAATTCCCTCTCTGATGATTTCAGCTAATTCAACCACAACTAGTGTATTAAAAAGAGTAAACAACTCTCCCCCTCTTCTCCTCGTTTGTGTCTATGTGGTAGACCCTATATAAAGCTTTATCATATAAAGCTTTACATGATAGACTCTTTTCAGATTCATGTGTGAGTCATGCTAAGGCTCCATGTGTAAACTTGGCAGTGCCTCTCTGTGCTTGACATTATAACTTCAGGATTTTATGTTATTTAAATATAATAAAATGTACCCTGTATCAAACTGCAGGTGCTGCTACACTTCTATTACAGCATGGTAACACTTGCCTCGTAAAAACTCTGAGGCTTGTGAAAGAGTTAAGCAAAGCAGCCAGAAACGGTTTTCAGCTTTTACTTTTCAGCTACAACCTTTTAAGCATACCTACATTTACCTGCAATGGCAATCGTTTTGCATTTTAATGACAAATCAAGTATGCTAACTTGCATTTGAAACGAAAGTGCCTTAAATGTCTCTGGCTGTCAGAATGAGATGTTAGGAGCTTGATGAAAAGAGAACAAAGAAGACAAAGTATGAAGCCTAGATACAGAGCAAAATGAAATAAAACCTTGTATGGCCTGTCAGGGGTGTCAGTTGATATTCCTATCTAAAGCACATTATAGTATTACTTTGCAGCTCATAGCTTACTCATCTGTCTTTTTTAATTCATCACATTCTAGCCCACATCTTTTAAGTCCCATGTGTCAACAATGGAAGAAATCTGTTAATTGACAAATGAGTGTCACAAATGTGAATTGGTGCCTTTACATCAGAGGCAGGTAGTCTCTGTTGTTTTTTGTCGGCTCTATTATTGGCATAAGCCAGTGTAAGACATCTGTCTTTGCCAGAATGAGAGATGACAGCCAGAGAAGGGCTGTCATTGTTTTAGTGCATGTTCATTCTGCTGAGATACTGTATAAAGATAAAATGTCAGTTAAAAGAATATGAAAAACTATCGGGAGGAAGTCCTTAAATTACTTGGGAAGGGGATCTGGGAATTGGTGCCAGAATTGAAATCCGAACGTTCCAGTTTGCATCTATCACATCAATTTAAAAATAATACTTTCTGAGTAACTGGGTCAGTTTATAAGGCATTTAGGAAAACGTTATGTTGTGTTGGCATAATTAGCTCATAAGATGGAAAGAAAAACATATCTTCACAGGATATGAGTTTATTACAAGTTCATTTTTCAAACATGTATAGAATTGTCTCAATAAAAATATGCTGTGTAGCATCTCTAGTGTTGATTTGCATCTGTTTTGAAATATTGAAATTGCTCCATTCCAATTTCTTTTTCTGTTATAGTTCTATTTTAGATTGATGAATAACATAATGAAATAAAAAGCATAGCCAGCTGTGAGTTGATGAGACAATTAATAGGAAGAAAATTATTAACATAGTTTCAGGGTGTCTAGAGGGTGTACAGTAGTATATAAAAGTTACTCCCAAATCACTAAATCCCTTTATTGCAATAAATGACTTTTTAATCTTGGATAGCACAAAAGAAAGGAGGAAAATGTTTTAATGGAGGTGGTAGAAAGGGGGAATAGAATTAAAATGTCATAAAAGGCTGCCATTTTACTTTTTACTTTATATCAAAAGTCATAAGAAAGGCAGATTGGCACTTTTATCTTCAGCAGCTCTTACAATCAACCCTGTGCTGTACAGGACACTCACTGTGTAGCCCCCTCCTTCCAAATGACCTGTCACTTGGGTTCTAAATGACCTTGTCTGAACTTGAGGCATTTTGAGGGCTATGTTGACACAATCTGGTGGAGAACTAACTCTAGATCTGTGGGCCGGCTGAGTGGAAGTTTCAAGAACTTCAACAACTCAACTGCAATTTATTAAAAGTCTTAATTTTAAAGTTACTTGGGTTTTGCATTTGAAATAGAGCTGTCAATATAGTAAATCTGAGACGTTCTGCATTATGATACTAGTTAATATAGGTAGAATTGTCATTCATAATTTCTTAGGATTTGTGTTTTCTTTTTTTTCATTTTTTTTCAAACTTGCTTCTAGCAACTAATTGAGTAGCAGAGAAAATATCAAACTGATATTTTTTTTCCCCTTCCCACTATCTAATGTGGTGCTCTCATTTTTTTTTTGTCTTTGACTGCTCTGTTTATCTCCAAGTATCTTCTGACTCTTTCACTTCATCCATGGTTAATGTTGATTGTAAATTTAATTATTGATACCAGTAACAGAGTTTAATACTTCTAATAGGTGCTAGTAATTTTATGAGTCTTCTGTGTCTTAGGGTCTAAGAAACTAAGAATGAGTAGCACGCAGCTTCCTTTTGTTTTAAGTATTTTGATAGAAATATGACTGCTCTGTAAATAGATTTCCTGTAAAAACAATACTAAGAGAGAAGGTTGTTTTTCTCTTGAAGGTCTACTTGTTTTTTTTCTTTTAATTAGAAAAGCTAGTATTTTCAAACTACTTTGGAATTATTTTGCTAGACAATATTTTAATTATTATAATCTATGAAAACCAAGAAGTGTTTGCTGCTTGTTTGTGAGCCTTAGATACCTGTAAGTTTTTTGTGAAAGCTTTGTTCTTTCATTTCCAGCCTTCATTGGTTCTAAGTAGATGTTTAAATTTCCAGTCAAAAGCCATGCTGTTGGTATTTAAATTGCCAGGCATGTCTTCTCTGGCAGTTTTTCATCATGTGCTTTGAACTTCAGTTTCCTTTGAGAAATGGAAAGACAACACTGCCTCCATTTTGCAGATAGCGCAACTGACTTGCGAGGAGGCCTTGTTGATTAACTGTACATGCCAAATATAATTATCAACTCTTCATACCAATTTGCATAAACCACTTCTGCATGGGGGGGACAAGTAATGGCTGACACCTGTCCACTAACCAAATCTGAAATGATCCTAGAGATAGTTTATTCTCATGTGTTACTTGGCTGCACTTTTTATTATCTGATAGTGGATGTATCACAAAGTAGTGATACAACAGAGACTAAAAAGAAAGGTGCATTATAGACTTAGAAGAAATTTTTGTTTCCTTTTGGTTAAATGCTATATGATTATAAATATAACAAACGTATCAGCAAAAAAGATGTGGACAAAGACTGTATCTTCTATTGTTGGTTCTATTTCTTCCTTTTCTAACTAAAAATTAAGAGATGATCAGAAGGATAATTAGGAATACCAGATCTGGTCTCTCTAACAGAACTGAATTAATTTCATGATGAAAATTCATATGCAGAACATACAGTTGGAGTTAGTTAAGTTACTGCCCTATTTCATGCCCAGTGCTTACAGGAAGATGCCATGAAGCTTGTGGAATTCTGCTTTGGGAGCATGTGTTTGTATGACAGTATTGTCACAGTTGAATTAGTTCTAGAAAGGGAAGATACGGGAATATGACTACAGAAACGTTGCACATGTGTGTGCTCATATCCTCTGGGTGATTCCCCTTCCGACTGCCAGCTGTCATACACAATCTGAAACAGACAAAAATTTATTGGGTAGTATTTAGAAACATGTCAGTGGTAATGACTGGATCTCTGATTTCAATTATCACCTACTAAATTTGGGCTAATGTAGTGCATTTGTAGACCTGTTGAATGCACTTGACATCATGTTTAAAATATTTGAAACTGCACTGGTTTTTGATATCATATGTTGACCACTTTCTTTTTTCTATTCGCATCTGGTGCATGACAGCAGGCATCCCATGTGACCTATAAAAACTTCGGTTGTGCTAGTTTGAGTTTCTTTTTCTTCTTCAGACTGTATTTCAGCAGAGAAGAAGACAGTACTCTGAGACTACAATACTTTAACAAAACACTGCTCTGAGATATGTGATTCACCCTTTTTTCCCCACTCCTGTACAATCAGTGGGTAAACAGCATTTAAAGTTTTATTCCTATTGTTTGGCTTTTTCTTTGAAAATCCTTGGTCACTTGGGTGCTCTTAAAGCTATTTTAATAAAAAAATTACCTATAGTCAACTATTTTTCTGTATCTGGGTGAGATTTCAGGTGGAATCTGATTATACACCATTTTTTTTTTTGCTATATTAGCAGATATTAATGTTTAAATCCATAGTATTGAGTTCTGCTTTGCTTACTTGGCAAACATTTTATGTGCTATTATTTTAGGACTATTGAGAGGGATTATTTAAAAACAAAAGTTTATTTTTCCAAGTACTGCAATACTTCATTGGAGTGCTGCAAACCAGTTTTCTGTCTTCTGATCTTGTACGCTTTCCATAGCCATCTTCCTCATACATATTTATTAAATTTGTATGCTGATGTTTGCAACTCTGGACTTGCCTTCTAACTATTCAAATAATAGCTGTTGAAGTAATTTGTTTGATAGTACTCAGGAGTACTAATCATCACAGATTTCAGTTTGTGTCTTCCTGTTTTTGTGAAAATATTGTGAGGTTTTAAAGTTGCATCCACATCTGCATGCAACTAATATAAAAAATAAAGCAGTCTCCAAATATGCATAGGCTACTTTGAGTAAGTTAATTGTCCACATCTTGATAGCTGCATAAACAAACCTGGGGAATTTTGTAAGAATACATCTCCTTTAAAGCAAGATCCCTCTTCTTATACTAATTTTACTTTGTTGTGATTTCTTATTTCTGGGAGTATATTTTTCAGTAGGATTCTCACTGGTGGTTAGCAGGTTCTTTTCCTTTCTAATACTTCCAAACATCTTTTAGATGACTTCTTGTTAAGAATCTGAAAGTTGTTTTAAACTGAAATTATTACTAAAAAAACCTGAGCATGTTATCTCTGAAATATAAGACACAATAGCAGAAGTTTTCAAATTGGGTGTTGGAAACATTCCTTCTGGGAGAGGAAACAGATCTTGCAGATAGAATTTCAGTAAAGTTGAATGTCAGCCTTCTGATGAAATGTGTGAGGATGTACAGCCTTACTGATGATTTGTCACTTGCAGAATTTCTAGAAGTGTCTTGAATGGTAAGTTTCAGGAATAGTTTCCTCTTGTGCTTTTTTGCATTGGATTTTGTTTTGGTTTTGGTGTGGAAATTGTGACTCCTTAGAAATTCTCTGAGCCAAGCATGGATGCAGATGCATGGATGTATTCAGTAGTTGTATGGGATCTACCCAGTGGCTTCATGGTGTTGTCAAAGTTACCATTTAAAAGAAGCAATGTTTACTATTCTATTGACCAGTTTAAGCCTAAAACTCATAACTGATCACAAGTCACAAAAAATGCCTATGTAACTTTATTACATCCAGCCTGTATATGTAATCTATATTTCTTTTCCTTTCATAGAGGTGTTTTTCTTAGTGGAGGATTCATTTAATGTGAGCCTAATGTTGTTTTTATTTTTTCTTGGATATTTGAAAAATGAAAAGGCCTGAGAAATTTCAACATATAAATTTCAATCATAAACTAACAACAGTCTTAAGTTTTTAATAGCTTGCAGAAGTGTTTTTGCTCTGTTATATATATTTTTAGTAGTTTGATATGTCCTGATGTATAAGTTCTGTTCTGTGTCATCATTTCTAACAGGCTTTGTTGCTCCTACCAGAATTCTGGTTTACTGAAAGTGTGCAGGGTGGGTATTTCACTTGTTTGCTTTGATATGTTTTCATGATAGTATATTGATTTGCAAATATGTGGAACTTCTGTGGTGCTGTACTTTACTAACCTTTCTGATTGCTCTGTACTCAGTTCTTCCCAAATCACTCCTGTGCTGCCTGACTGCTACCTTGGATGACCGAGTGATGGACAGTTGTGTTGGCTTCCACTTCATTTCCACAAATTCTTCTGTTCTGTGTGACTGCAAAAATGTTTCCTCTGCTTCCAGGTATCTTACCTCACATAATAATGTAGTGCCTACCAACCCTATGTTTCTACAGCACATAACTGTACTTTTGCCTTTTCTTTAAGTCAATGGAACAGTTTTTGCTTTCAGTACATCAGGGTGGAACTTCTTCACAAATATGTGTTATTCTTTAATGTGTGTCTGTCTGCAGATGGTGCATCTGCTGTCTGCTTGCTGTGTCAGAAGAGTCATACTTGAAAACTAGGGAGGGAAAATTAACATGTTGCTATTCTCTCCTTGTTAAAGCTGATAGGTCTAATATAATAAAAGTGCATGTTATGGTCATGAACTTTAAACTAGGAGGCTCAGGAATTATTTTGCATAAGCATACAAATGAGGTATGTTTTTTATATCTGTAGAGGAGGAAGGTAAATACCATGGTATTTACTATAATTCATGAGCCTATCAGAAATAAAAGTCTTAAAGTGTATTAAACTTAATCCTTATGTTAAGGGCTTTTTTCTGTTTTCTTGTTTCTCATGAATGTTTCATCAATGATTGTCCTGTAAAGTGATATCTGTGTGATAATCAGAGATCATTGTGGAGAATTGTAATCAGAGTAAAAACTAATTTTTATTTAGTGGACAAATAATAATTAGTTGACTAAGAAGAGGCAAAAAGCAGTACACAATCTCATAAAAGCCAAAAAGAAGGGACAATAGTAGAGGAGATTGAGTGTTTGTCTTTGTTACCAACTTGTGGCTTACTTTCAGTTCATGATTTCCATCACACAGTGCTGTCCTTCTGTTGAATGGTCTCAATGTCCTGACATAGATGACATTAATCCTTGCTTTAAATGTGAACAAATATTAATTTACCTCACTGAAGAGAAAATAAGATAACAACAAAGGAAGTTCATGTTTGGAAAGAGTAGAAAGTTGATATTGATACTGGCCTTGCATTTTGATAACCCTTTGTGATGCTTTCTCATTGCATGACTTCTACAGGAGGGTGCTGGTGGGTTACGTGAAGACAAATGTCTTTGGAACAAAAAGACTCTTTTCTGTCAAAGCTGGAAGATAGTTTTGGCTCTTCTTTTTTTTTTAATTTTTATTTGTTTTAAATTTTTTTCTTCTTGCCCTCCTTCAGAGAAGTCCAAGAAAACTGCTGGCACTGACAGAAGATGAAAATATGATTTATGCTGACATCATGTATTACCCAAGCAAATCTGTTTTGTGAAAGACATTTTTTTATGTTGTGTAAATAAAGAATCAGTGAATAGTTCTTGAAGGAGTATTGGTTCAGACTTTTATTGCCTCTATCACCACTGCCCCACCCCTACTTTTCCTTTTCTACTTTGTCTATCTTTGGGATCTTAATATTGATGCTAGCTACAAATGGTTGTTAAACAAATTTTCTTCAATCCTTAAGCATAGCTGCTTCATGTGGGTTGATGTAATGCAAGAATAATCTCTGCTGTGAGACTCGAGGCCATAGCCACCTATAGCAGTGTTGATACTGATTTTCTGACTCCCACAACATTTCATTGCAAGTTCCATTTAGAGGTAGTAAGTTTCCTTTGCTGACAAACTGTAGCAGCAGCATCTACTAAGTTGGGTTGGGTCTACTTAAAAGTTGGGTTGTTTTCAAACAGGATTCCATTTTTTGGACATCTGACTTAGTTAAACTAAACTTTTACTATCAAATGCATTGGATATGACCAGTCACAGTATTTGTTGAGATGATGTTATCTGCAGCATCAGATAAGAAAGCAGGTGAATAAAATACAATATTCCAACATTGAATCGGTTAAAAAGAAACCCAGCTGGACAAGTTAGGTAGATTACACTAGTTTTACAGATAATTCTAGGCAGTAAGGCTGAAAAGGAGGTGAGGTTAGTTATGTGAGTGACTGGAAAGATGTGATGACTTAGTGTAAGTCTTAGACTGTCACTTCAGCAAAATTCTCAGTCCAAAAACCAGTATCTTGGCTGAGACACTGAGGGAGCTGGGACACTAAGCATCTGTTGGCTGGTGGGGATACAAATGATTCCAGAGAGAGGGATATAAATCTTGTAAAACCTTTTCCTTTGAAGTTAGGTAAAATATGGACTTTTATGACTGTTTAATTAAGTTCTTTCAATTTATTGGAATTCTTAACTCCAAGGAAATACAAAATACACAGAACCAATTGTGGTGATGTATAAATTGGCACTTAATAAATGCTGCTTGATCCTTCCACAGTGGATAATAGTTAGCCAACTGCACTCTGCCTAGTGTCTGAGAACCCAGTGCATTCTTTTTTACTAAAAGAAAAGTAGTGTAAAAATAGCTGTTTGTACAACACATCTGTGCTAAAAAACCCTCAAACCAATGGTACAACCATTGTGCTAATGGTGCAAAGCTGACTGTGATGACTGTTTCAAATGACCAATCCTTTGCTTTTTGAATATTGTTTCCCTGTTGTGTAGATTTGATCTTTGATATAAAGTAAGTATTTAAACAATTTTTTCTCTTATATACCATTCTATATACCCATGTATGCATTCTTCTTTCCAGCTAATGCTGTTGTGTGGAGGAGGGGCACGGTTTGCAGTGGCACACAGCCTTTTCAGAAAATATTTTGAAACTTGGTAGTTCTGTGTTGTGTCTGACAAGATGCTTCCCATGAGTTTGTATGGAGTGTTTTGTCACTGCAATACCATACGAAGGAAGGGGCAGCTGTCCCCACAAAAGCAAAATTCGGAGCCTCACTGGTATGTGGAAGCATTGCCCCTGAGCAAGGCAGGGGCTTCTGGCTCATGGTGAATTCTGAGCTTGTTCTGTGCAATGCATCGAATCTCTTGCCCTACCTTTGCCATGAGTCAGTGCTTTGCAGGGAGTTAAGAGTTAATGTATCTTATTACTGTACAAAGCAAGTGCTGCCATGTGATTTGGAGTTCTATCCCTTATTTCCCCTCACTTTGAGCAGTGGTATGCTGTATCTTACTTTGTAATTCTTGAAATGTCGTTGTGATTGATTTTTATTTAATATGTGTTAGGCCTCAACCTTTCCCCAGTTTCCTTTTAACCTTGTCAGATTTCTCTCTGGTATTCCTCCTTCTTCTATTTTGAGACCATTAAACTCTTGTAATATAAATTGATTTACACCTCAGCTTGGGTAAGTATTTTTGAGAAACATGGAGAAACTGATGCATGCAGAAAATGTTGGGCTTTTGGGGTGGTGGAGGGAGACCCTGAATGTTCTGGCCAGAGCTTTGGAGATGGAGTCCTTGAACACTTTTAGTCATCTTGTAAATTATTCAATGTAATCTGAATCTGAATCTGAATCTTTGCTTTTTACCAAGCAAAGTTGGTAAGGAATATTTCATTATCTACAGAAAACATAAACTAGCATAGCAGTACTAATAATCTATATAGTATGTATCTATGTATAGTATATATCTATGTATCTATGTGATGTAGACTGTCATGGCTTCTCAAAAGATGGCTGTTTTTTTCTTCCAGTTAATTGACAGTCATATAGCATGCACTTAACCATGTTCTTAATTGTTTTATAATACAGGAGTGGAATTAATGTCCTCATGTGCTTTGCTGAGTCAAGATCTTGGTGGATTCCTGTACTCATGTTTCATGCTGTTAACTCTCTACCAATGTTCTTTCTGTTAATAGTGATCAAGTCACAAAGCAATTATACTCCCACAAGCTGTCCTTTAATAACCTTTGTCATTTGTCAAAGCGCATTAGGGCCTTGCATATTTTTACAGAGAAGCTACTGGTCTTCATGAATTAATGGAGTGTTCTGATGTGCCAGCTCATCTTCCTTGCCAAATTGCTGTTGGTTCAGAGGGGAGCTAACATCAGTTTAAAGAAATATCTTCTACCTCTTTCTCTTAGACCAAAAGACTTTTAAACAAGATTAAGGTCTTAGTTAGCAACAATCAACCATGCTCATTTGAACCAACTCAGTCTTCTAGTCTGGCAAAGCGTAGATTTTAAGTTTTTCAATTATTTTTGGATGTGAATGTAACTTCTATTAAACTAGAAAAGGCATAATGATCTTCATATACTAAACTGTGACAGTCTTTTCATAAACATGTATTTATGATGCTGCATCTCTCTGAGTACTTTTGGACTTAGGGTTCTGCTGTTTATACTATAAAGGTGTAACTCAGTGTGACCTTATCTTCTCCACTTACTTTGTTTCTTAAGTGTTATAATTGCAAGCATTCAGGATGTATTCCTCCTTGTAATTTGCTAGCATGAAGTAGATATTTGGGGTTAGCATGTTCTTGAGTTACCTGCTATAGGGGAAACTGTGTGAGAGGGAAAGGGAGCAACTCCCTGAAAAAATATTTGCTATTTTGTGAACAGTCTAGTGTTAAAGAATAAAATACATGATAATTCTATTGCAGTTGTGGTAATTTAAGCATATAAATTTCCCTTCAGTCCTGAAAACCTCTTCATCAGATAGAGAGCTCTGATGCTTATACTACATACTGCATCTCTACTTCAGGGATTGTTTTCTCATAGGTAAAAAATGTTGAAGCCTGGTGGATCACTGTTACTTTGTAGATACGTATACACCCCAGTATTCAGTTTTTGAGTACACATGGAGACAGATAAAGTATGTAGAAGCCAGTCAAACATGCTTTGCTGACCTCTGACTGGAGCTGGGATTTATCAATATGTACAGTTTGTAATAAAAATAGGCTGGGACCTTTTGAAATATGCAAGTGTATTTTGCCATTGTACTATTTAGAAAGTAAAGCTTTCATTCTGTATTCCACATTTCTAGCTGTTCTGAAAGAGTTAAGCTAGAGACTCTGCATCTTCATAAATAACAATATAATTCTCAAGAAAAGCATTAAAATTAGCACGTAAGCAGCCATTACAAAAAGTTGACTTTGACAAAAATAATTTGCATTGAAGTCTCTGATATCTTCTTTGAAGCAAACATTATTTATTTTTTTTTATATTTTGTAGAATTAATTGCTTATCCCATTTGTGCGACTTTATTATTGTGACAAACTGGGTAAACTCGCCATTGGAGAGTTTTCATTGTAATGCTGATGTTTTTTCTGTTACATTTGTTCTCCCTCTGCTTGTGTGAATGTGCACATGCAGGTATATGCACACAGAGTATTCTGATTCATATAGGTATTCTCATGGAATTCTGTCTCGTTGTTGAGCTGCTAGTCTCAATATTGTGTGTGGCTTTTATTTTTATTTTACAAATACCCATCTGGCAACTGAAGACAAGTATTTTGTTGATGGATTAGAAAGGTTCAAGGTTCTTGAAGTTTGCACGTCCTGTGAAAAAGACAGGTCAATTTTTTCTCTCTGGGCATCTGTCTCTCATAAGCTCATAAATTGCTCTTGAAGCTAGATAGAAAAAATACTGAAGGCAACATCATATTTAAGAGTTTAAATGTGCTGATTGGAGTGTCTCAGAGTCTAACCTCAGGCAAAAGGTCTCGTGTTCCGTCTTTTTGACTGATGTAGAGTGGTCCACTGTTAATAATTTAGTGTTGAGACCTACTAAATGAAAAATAGCAGACTCATAACATCAGTATCACTGTTGATTTTTCCTAGAAATTATGAAATCTTTGTATTTTGATGTATGTTACCATTCTTTACACACTTAACTGTTCTCTAATGTAGCCACTGCATCTGATTTTTTTTCTTAATGAGCAATGTTTTTATATCTACACAACACAGAGTTTGCCCTGCAGGACCTTATGTTCATTTTTAGTCTGCTCTATTTATGTAGTAAATAAAAAATGAGTAACATTGCCATTAGCCATTTTATATGCATTACTCCTGACCATGCTTGTGAGTAATCTGCTAAAGAATGTGCACCTTCTCAGTTTGTAGCAAAATGGGGCCTGTAATAATTTCATTTTTTAAATTAACCTAAAATGCATGGAAACAGAAGGAACCTTTGTTTAAGCAAGGGTTTTGATAGCTGTGTAAATCAACATGCTGGAGGTTTAGGTCCAGTCTTTGTCAGATGCAAGTGTGTTATACTTCACTCTCCCTTTTTAGTAGGTATAAGAGGTGAAATGCAGGATGGTTCATCTCTAGATCGGCTCTTGGAGTTCTAAAGCTTGTTTGCTTTAATAAAGGATCAATATTTTGCATTTTAGAACTTCAGAGTTCAATTTTGGCAAAGATGTGTGGGGCAAACATTTCTTGTGTAACTTGAAGGATTGTACAGTGAGAATTGTTTTCTTAGCAAAACATGACATCAAATGTGCACACAAATAAGTTTTGAAAACTTACTTTTATTCTTTAGAAATAGGTGTATTTTCTGAAGTAGTGTATAGTTCTTATATATTTTACAGATAAACACATTCTTCTGAAGGTAAATAGTTATGTATGTAGTCAGTAGCTTGCTGAAGAGTTTATTTTTTTTTAAGAGAATGTGAATATCAGAGAGTTGAACAGCTGCTATAGGATGTGTAGCTCATTCAAAGTTCTATGAGCACAGAAGCAGTAGTGAGGAAAAAACCTTTTCTTTTGTTGAGTACTATGGTACTTCTAAAAACTTGTCTGCGTTGACTTTCTGTATTGTTTTTCTTCATTATGTTTCCCAATAAGTACAAATACACCCTTAATGGAACCATGATATTTTATGAACTATTTAAGTAAGATAGACCCTTTGGAAACTAATATAATTATTCAACTGTACAACTTAATATCCAGCCTATATATGGAATATATAATTAGAATAACACTGAAGGTCAGATTTTAAGTGTTTGTGTTCTAGATCTGTGAAAAAAATATAAAAATGATAGTGAGGATCAAACTAGGTATTAAAATCTTAAGCATTTATTGTATCCTTGGAAATAGAATGAACTTTGGTAGCAGCTATTGTCTTGCTTACATGTCATGTTCACTAAAATAAAGATTTATAAAAGCAAGCATTTAAAACTCCTCTTAAGCTTCCTCACATCATGTTAACCTAGTTTTCCTGTACTAGTCTGAAATTGATGCTCAGAGGAGAAGGGAGGGATAATTGGACAACAACTGTGGCTTTGGGAAACACTGGTTTTTTCCCTGTTGAAGGCGGGGTGGTTTCCCTTCTAATTGCCTCAGAAATGTTACTGTCTGTCCCTGTTTTAGTTTGATCATCTGAGCTCTATTTGGTTTTTTGTTGCTGTCCACTCCTCTTGATTTTTTTTCCATCTGCAGCTTATATGCTTTCTATCCCTCATTAAAATATACTAAAAATTTTGAATTATTCTAAATGAGATACCTGTAAATCAGTAAAAACCATTTTCCACGTGTCAGCATACCAGCTTTTTTTCTTTAAATAGAAAGATTGTGTTTGTGGTTTGGTAGGGGAAATAGAGGAGAAGGGGATTGTATTTCCTTACAATTGAAGATAATTAGGTTGTTTTAGTTAAGTTAGGTTATCACATTAGCTATTAAAAAGCACATCAGTAAAGTGCACATTCCACTTTCCCTGTCTCTTCATTTCCTTAGGTGATAACGGGAAAAAATGTGTGGAACAGGACTCTCTTTTTATTTTGAACTTAATACTCTGAAATTGAGCATAGTTACCAGGAGTTCCAGTATGGGAGGTAAGGAGGTAATGAGACCAAATTCTTGTCCTGAATTTGGAGACTGTTTTTGTGTGCATAAATGTGAAATTCCTTAAGGTATTCAAGAATGTTCCAGCTTTGCTATTGTGGTGTATCAAACATACTGTAAAATCAGAGAAGTTGGCCCTGTTTCTTTGCAAACTGAGATGCCTCAAGCATATTTGTGCTGCTTGTAACACAAGTGAAGCAGTCTGAGGTAGCTTCTTTAACATCTAGACTGAAGAGGGCAAAGAGGACACCAGGTTCCAGTCTTGGCTTCCTATGGATTCTTCAGGGAGAAGTGTTCACAATATCTACATAAGGAGCTTGTCATAAGCAGATAGAATACTTCCTATTGATTAAAGTAACTGGTGTCACAAACAAATCTGTTGGAACAGAGAAGTCAAATGTCTAAGAAATCATGGAGTATCAAGATACTGATTTTTATCCCAGTGGTTTTTCTGACTGTTACTTCCATGTGTTGCTCTTTGTACTATGCTTACAAACTGAAAAGAAAAACCTTTCTCTATAATGTACAAAAATTTGTAGTCTAGGTAGGACTAACAAGTCCCATTCTCTCAAACTGAAGCATAGAAGTTAATTCCTGTTCAAGGACACAACAAACTCTGCATCTCCGTTCCCATTTTTAACTTCTATTTTCATTCCAGACAGTGAAGAGAAAAGAATATTGGTTGTGGGAAAAGGCCTTATCTGGCTATACCTTAATGATAGATCCTAAAATCTGTTTTTATTTCAGCTGCTTCTTTTGTCTTTCTTTTCTGCCTTGCTCTTTCCCCAAAAGCTTGGCCCAACTTTTCTAAATGTTAGGGGAGGTGACTCTCAATCCCTTTTTAAAGCAAGGCACTTGGAAAAGCAGGGATATAACTATTACTTGACATTCAGGCTGAGCATATACCTCCTTGGTTTCATGGAAGTGCTTTTTTTCATGGAGCCTTAAAGGAACTTTGTGAAGGCTAATTGTACTTCATTGATAGACCCTTTACTTAGCTACCAGCTCTCATTACCATACTCCCTATATTTTTTATTTTATTATTTTTTTGTGGTTTGACTCTCTCTCAGAAAAAAAATCTGATGGTTGAGTGAGCACAGCCAAACTGGCGAACCGTTCTTATACCCACCCCCAGTAGCCATAAGGTTTATTAGCCAAAGTGATAAGAAAATGTGGATGTTGAGTACATTACTTACCCCCTCCTTGCCCTATACTTGCATCTGTAAAATAGAGGCTAAAATAGTAAACCACAACAAATGCTGAACTTTAATGCATGTTGGTAAATCACTATTGCCAAATAGATTCCAGAAATGCCTTGTTAATGTTACCTAAATTATATCACTGGTCAAAAAATAGAATCAGATATGTTCTTGCTTGTGCTGCAGAATTTATGGTTCAGTATATTGATTTCCAGCTTGATGATCTTACAACATGTTATAAAGTTGGTAGGGATCTGTGATAGCATTGGTGTGGTGTTAATCAAAGACAAAAACATTTCTGGTCCAAGAATTCCAAAGCATGTTATGTACTTTGCTATATGGAGTTAAATTTCTCTTCCCATGCCCAAGTAAATTGCAAATTAATGCTAATAAATCACATTGCAGCAGTTGGTAAGAAGTGAAAGTATATTAATAATTAAATAGTTCTTTTCAGCCACCCCTCCCCCCTTCCTTTTTTATGTGGTGATTTTCTAGACTCAAAATCAGTGTGTCTCATGCATGCTATCTATAATATATAGTTGTTTCAAATCAGCTTTACTTACTGAGCTTTTTCTAGTAATGGAGCTCTGTCAGCAAAAAGCATATGCACCAGCAAATGATGAACGATGGACTTGTGTCAAATGGAAGCTTGAAAGGTGCTTCTGTAGTTAAATGGATTAGTCTGCACCAGAAGTTCAAAACTCCTCAAGTGTAATTGTTTCAGAGAAAAGGTATCCCTGGATTGATAGGGGCGGCTAGGCAAGGAGAGCTGGAGGAAGAACTACTTTATCAGATATAAGTGAGGGCTTACTAATCCACGAGAAGTAGGCTTTGATGTTACAAGATTGCTGGCTTGATGCTTCTGCGAGTTTTCTTCTTTTTTTTTTAATGTGAAATTTCAATTTAATGTAAAGATTTCAATTTATGTCAGTGTAAGACAGATATTTTGGGATTTTTTTTCCTTCCAAAATTGGCAAGCCTAATTCCATTTATGTGGCCATGTGCAACAGTGATTTCAAAATAATCTGTAACATTTTTCATACAATTCCTAAAAATGTTGTTCTTGTTTCAGTAGTAGTGTTAGCTATAAAACTGACTTAGTCTACTGTAGTTATTTTGCAGTTACACACTGAATAATGTAATTAGGGATTGCTATATAAGTGGAAAAAAACCCTGTATATAAATTGTAAATTTATATAAATTGTGTTCTATTACTGTTGCTCATTAGATATTTCATGATTTGTGTTGTTAATGTGTAAATCTCATTCAGAAGAAAATATTTGCAGGGGAAGAAATTTACATTAGGAATTAAACTTTTGAAATATTTTTCCTTGTTTTTTTTTTTTTTTTTTTTGTATATCATTTTGGCTGTACTTAAAATGGGTGTGCCATACGATTGTTCAACAAAAGAATAGCTATAAGCAGGGAGGCTTTCACTGCACCTCAGTCTTTCCGTTTTGCCAGTTTTTCCTTCTCTTCTGCTTCTTTGCAATTGTTAGCCTTCATGTGAACTGAAAGGTACTTCAAAACACTGGAAGAAAATAGTCTGAAAGCTTCATACGCATTTGCTTCATAGTAAAGAGAAGTGAAGAAGTTGAAGACTTTTTCCACTGACAGGTGTTTGTGTGTCAGAGCAATGAATGCTTTTGATGGCAAACCCACTTGCTTTTCTTCATTGTACTCTTCTTTCGAAATATTAAAAAAAAGGACAAATTCTGACAACAAAAATTCTCCAAACTGTATAATAGAAAGCTTGCTTTATTTATTTATATTTTATAAAAGAAGATATTTAAATTATTTCAATGGCTATTCACTTTCTTTTTGTGTGGGTGAAAAAAAAAGAGCAGTTGAGTAGTGCCTGGAATGGTGAAGGCACTTTTTAGCTGTATCCTCATGATATAAAAATATTGTCATCTGCTGATTAGTTGATACAAAATTTCATTGTCTTACAGATTGCACACTGTCCTTTAAAATAATATAAAAGAGTCCCATCTTTCAGAAGCTAAAACTATGCTAAATAACCACTTATTTTTAAAAGTTGTTTTCACATTTTTCAGTCCTCTGGTGTTAGTTTATTAGCATGGCACATGGCTGTCATTTACTTAGTTTATTATCTGGCTAAAGATAGTAATTGAAGATTGTTTTGCAGGTGCTAAATGTTCTGATCTTTGGTTGTTTTCATATATTAAGCCGTGCAATGCAATTGCATCACATGGAATTACATTTGCATCAGCAGCACAGTAAAATCGACCATTTGGAAGGGATTAAAAACAAGAGTTGAGAAAAATATGACTAAGTAAGCCTGTTCTGTTAAACAGGAGAAAAACCTCTTAATGTTTGATGTAAAAAAAAAGCTAACTAAATAAATTAATACCCCATTTGTTGTAACTAAGTTCATTTTTTCTTTACATTAAGGGTTGAAGCAATTTGAATGATGGCTAAAAAATTGTACAAAAGGGATGTCTGAACTTACATAGACAAATATTTGGCAGAAGTGCTCGTCTATTCATCCTTGCAGGAAATAGAAATAGATGCTGTGTAAATTGTGCTATGGACTGAAACTGACCAAGTAGCATAAAGAAGCCTTTTTGAGGGATATTTTTGATCAAACCACACTGGGCAAAAAAAGCAAGTGTATAAATATAGAAAATTGGGTCACATGGAGTGGGAAGTGAGCAGAAAGCATGTTTAATCCAAACTAGTTGTTCTCTTTTACCTCAAAGCAATTTCAATATGTGTGATCTGGTTTTCACTATCTAGCTTTTGTGGATAACTGTGAAAAATAGTTTCACGTTATGGGTAAATTAAGTATTATATCAGAATTTTTGGATCTCTTCACTTTTCTATACAATATATCTGGAGAGCTGTTTTACAATATGCTTCCTTCCAAGCCTGATAAAAGTTTTCTGAAGGTCAGGATTTTGTTATTATCTTTTTATTTGTGTCACTTTGTAGGCACACAGTTTGTGGTCACTGGGATGGGGCTGTGGCCCAGCCTCATCCCCAATGGGTGCAGCTGTGAGGAGCAGCTGAGCAGCACTGACAGCAATGAGCCATGGAGTGCCCAGGGGCACTGAGCAACCACAAAGGGAACAGAGGGCACATGGGTGCAGGGCATGAACATGAGGGTATAAAAGGTTGAGCTAAAGAATAAGCGGGGCAGATGCTTGCAGCCTCCTGAAGTGACATGATGTTACTCTGTGTGGGTGAATGCTTAAAGCCTTCTGCTATTGTATGGTGATACTCTGTGTACTGTGGTCTTCTCAACTGTGACATCACTTAATGCAAAAGAATTCACTAATAGGACGTTTAAAATGGATTGCCAAGTAATGTGTCTGCCTTATTACCACTGACTCCTAAAATAACAAGACTTCAGAAAGTCTCAACATAAAATATTGCACCCATTCGGTCCTGCAGGTGCAAGTGAGTGAGGAGTGTGCTGCTGAGTTCTTTGAATCATGGACTGGGGAAGGGAGCAGACACTTGCCAACATGGTCCTGAGGACAGAGCTGCACTAGCAGGCACATCCCTCCCTGTGCTGGTCTCAGCCAGCCTGGAACAGCTTAGAGGCCAAGGTGTGTCCTCAAACACCATGTGTGGGTTGCAGCTGGGGGGTATTAGGGAAAGGTCATATTCATTTGATCAGAGAACACTCAATCCCCGAGAGTTTTGAAGAAGAAAAGTTGGGTGACAGGGCACGATGTGGTGACTGGTGAGAGTGCATAGACTGGCTCCATGGAACCTCTTGTCATAGCAAAGGTGAGTCTTGCGTTGTGACTGTAGCTGCTGTATTGTTGCTGGCCTTTGTACTTTTCCTTTTTCTTCACCCCAAAAGTTTGAATCAAATATTTTGTAGAAATAATACAACCATAGGAAGGTGCAAACAGGATTGTCCTCTCAGTTAATTGCATGATAGCAATAGAAGTATAAATTTTAAAAAGAAGGTGTAAGACATAGAGGTGATGTGTGAATGTAAATTTTGACCAGGCTTCAACATCAGCACAGTTGCTGTATATTAACAGCAACCACCACAGCAGTGATATATGTGACCAGGAATGCTGCTTGGAAGCTAAGGTAGCTCAGCAAAAGGAATTGGAGTGGAAAATAGGAAGATCTGAGTCGCCGAAGTGCTACGTAAGTGATACGAGATGATGAGAACCCTTGCCACTGAGATGGGAGATTGTAACCTGCTCTGTCCTCCTTAGTGCTCTCTTAAAAAAAAAAAAAAGTAAAGAAGTGTGACCTGAAGTCATGAAGTCACAGTGCCTTTGTCTTGTGAGAAACTGTACTTTGCACTATTTCCAATCTTTTCAGAGGTGGACTGTTTTCTGCCCACCCCCGTAGTTTCCTCTCGATGTTAAAGCTATAAACCAGGGACATGCCTGAGTAGAGCCAGTCACAGATGCTCTGCCAGCATGTGACTGGTGTGCTTGAGCTTTATCATTCCTGCTAACTGACCCTTTCACTAAAAGTTTAATAGGGGATAAATTCACATGTGAATTCATAATCCCCTCAGTTGTGCCAGAAGGATTCCTTAACAAGCAGGCAACAAAGAGAATCTTATACAGCTGGATATTTTATTCCTCCTCCTCTTCTTTCTCTTTCCAAATTTATTGGGTAGACTACTTCAAGGATGTGTCTTTAACTGTCATCCCAATATTTATTTGTGCATAACCTAAACAAAGGCAATATATTCAGTGTGGCTTTTAGAGCAGCTCTATGCATGGAATTGAAAACATTTTTGAGCTTTTAAGTACAATAGGTGGAAATACTATAGTCTTCCAAATATTTATTATTTAGTATTTATTCTTACTCACTATAATGTAAAAATTGTGCTTTTCTGGCATGTATTTCTTGGAGCTTAAATGAAATGTTTATTGTGCCACATTAGTTCAAGGAGCTCTTCTGTTATTTCAGAATTCTGTATCTTATTTGCTACTCTTACATAAAGAAGCCTTTAAATGCAAATATTGTGAATATTTTTAGTATAAACCACTTTTAATCAACTTGGTTACTGTTACTTTGGTTTCGAGAAAAGAAATTTTTTCTCCTAATGTTTTGTTAAAGTGCCTTTAAAATTATGATATCATCACTACTACACTTAAAAGCCTCAAGGTTGCAATGTTTATTGAGCAGTGCTCATGGAAAGAATATAAAGGATGTCTGGAGACTTTACTTTTATAAAAAGGACGCTGCTTTTGTGGCCTTTGTGAAATACAGTTTAATTTTTTAAATTTGATACTATATTTCTGGCATGGAAAACAAGGAAATACACATCATCTCTTTACAGTACTTGGTTTTTTGAACCAAAATCTACTGGACTGTGCTAGAATGAAATGGCTTTCAAAGTTCTTATTCCATAGCCCCAGCTTTTCATAATTTCATTGTGTATGCAACAGAAGTTGCACAGAGATGTTTCTTCTGGTTAAACTGTTCCTCCCCTATCAGTAAGCAACTACTTTTAGAAAATATTTTTTGATGTGAGACCTGTCACATTCTAGAGGTCTCTGTAACTTTAGAACTTGGCATTTCCTTAGTGGAACCAGTAAAAGGTGGCTTTGTTTTGTTAAACTTTAACAGAAGAAGGATGCAGATGTCTTTGGCAGGAAGAAATCCAGTGTGAGTATACACTCCTAAGGGAAGGGAGGAATGTGTATGTGGTGTGGGTGTGATACAGGCTGTGGGATCAAGAAAATCAGCTGCATGGAGTCTCAGAAGTAGTAGTGGGGTGTTGCTCACAGGGTCTGGTTCTGACTAGTTGCAGGTTTTCTTTTCTGACTTGTTTTTTTTAAACTAATGTGAGAAATTGTGCACTGAAATATTTTAACTTCTGAAATACAATGGATGCATTATCTTTCAAAAATTCAGCAAAAAATATTTCTTCCTTTTGCTCTCTGCTTGTTCTTCCCCCCCTTACCTCAAGTGAAACTGTTTTAAGGACTAAGGATAAGTAAAGTAGTTTTCTCTTTCATAATTTGGAATTGCAACATCATTAATTTGGAAGGAGCTTTTTTGTATCTAGTGGTGATTGCTCTAAAGTCTGAAAACAAATTCATCAGATTTGGGCAGCTGATAATGGAATGTTTTGGCACCTGCCATTAATGTCTTTGAATGTGTGTATGGTTACAGGGTATGTGATCCAACCTCAGAAAGCTTTAGCTTCAGACAGGTCGTAGTACCATTCAGATACTGGTTGAAGATGAGTTGAAGACGTTTTTTTTTTTAAATTTATTTTTTAAATTTATGTGTTATTTATTTATTAATTATTTTAATTTTATTTTTAGTTCTGTGACTAAGTGTTCATAATAATTTAGTATTTGGGAAAAAGTAAGGAGTTCCTCTCAGTGAAGCTTTAGAAAATAGAGACAGTCCTAAGACACTTTTAACTTCAATTCCAAGCTGCTCCATTCTCTATTATTTAGGAAAAATTAACACCAGGTAAGAGAGCTGCATGCCCTAAAATACTGTATTTTAGTTGATTGAAGAACACTTACTTCAGAAAAGCAGCTTTGTCAAACTTGGAATGTGGATCTCTTTGCAGATCAGAATTAGGCAGCAAATGCACCTGCAGTGTCCTGGCAGTCACTGAAAAAATGAAAAAATGCATGAGGGCTTTGTTGCTGAAACTTAGTTTTGATCCTATACACTCGTTGATTTCAAAATACTTACTTTTATGGTTGGTATAGAGGTACTAAATGTTGCTGTTCTGGCAGTATTTTCCTTTATCTGGTACAGTGAATAGAAAGACATGTAGGTATTCCTTGTTGTAATGGTATGATTGTCATTCTGAGATTTTAATTATATATGGGCTTTCAGTATAAAGTAATAACAGCAGCTTGGGTGGTCATTTATGAAAGTGATTCTTACAACATTAGTTTATACAGTTTTCTTAAATTATAAGAATTTCCAATTCTGGGTGTGGCTTCAGTGCAAACTGTATAGCAGTATTTTAAACTGCTTGGAGGAAATTATTAAAATCTTCCCCCAGAAATTAATACCACTGGATTTTTCATAGTATCTCTGAAGTTCACAGTGATTTGCATTGATGGGTAGAATTATCAGTCCTACAAATACCATTGAAATTGTAGACTTACAATAAATTTATTTACTAATTCTTATTTCCCAAGTTAAGGAAGAATATTTTTCCAGGAATAGGTGGGGAAAACATCTTTCTTTTCACCCTCTGAAGTGGGATGTGATTACTGGTTTTTAGCCCACCTGCCCCAACATGGTTGGAGGACACAACCAGTATATCTTGGTGCTTTCCAAACACTCTGTACCCAAGAGGCTGGGTGCTGTAATTGCACAGCAATAAACAGTTGGAAGAGAGTAATGGAGTATATTAAAGGGTATCCCCTGGAAGGGAATGCTTGGGATTCTCCAGAACTAGGAGCTGTGGGATCTGGTTTGACTCGGTAAACCCTGCTTGTAGGCTGTAGTGGTAGACTTTCACCCACAGTTTTTTCAGCAGGATATCTGCTGAAAAATGCCTTCCTGTGTTCTGCTGGAACTGCTGCTGTTCATTTTCCCTTAGGTAGGTCAGACATAACTCAGACTGCATCTAAGTTAGGTTTTATTTGGCAGCAATGAAATTTGAAAGCACATCCCCCACAAGCCCCTGCTTGCTGATCACTGATTTGCTCCACAACTGGTTTAAGCACATGCAGACTAGACTCTTTCTGGAGAAAACTAGACTAAACTGAAAGCTGTATTCTAGGTTTGCTTACAAAGTAAGTGTTAACCTCCAATGAAGTCATAATGATTGAGACCTTTTAGTATCTTCAAACCATGTGGGTAATGGCCTTGATACTCTTACCATGCTTTTTGGGGAGAGGATTTAGTAGGAGATGAAAAAAGGAGTAAGTATCTTGACAGATGATTTGAGGTGTAAAGACGATTACAGCTTTCTGTTTCTGACACCTAAGTTGTATTAAGGCCAGAATCTCTTTGCTACTGTGCTGGGCAGCACATTGCAGCTTGTTGTTCAATAACTGCTACAGGTACATGTATAAATATATGTATTCTCAGCCCTGATGAGGCCACATCTGGAATACTGTGTCCAGTTCTGTGCTCCTCAGTACGAAGGAGACAAGGAGCTTCTGGAGAGGGTCTGGTGGAGGCCACAAAGATGGGACTGGAGCATCTCTCTGATGAGGAGAGACTGTGGGAGCGGGACCTGTTTAGTTTGGAAAAGAGAAGACTCAGAGGGAACCTCATCAATCCATACAAGTATCTCAAAGGTGGGTGTCAGGGGGATGCTGCCAGACTCTTTTCAGTGGTGCCCAGAATCAGGACAAGGAGCAATGGCCATAACTAAAACACAAGAGATTCCACCTCAATATTGGGAAGAACTTTACATTGAGGGTGGCAGAGCAGTGGAACAGACTGCCCAGGGAGGCAGTAGTGCCTGCTATGCCACAAGATCTGGAGACATTTTTTAGCCAGCAGTCACTTCATCTGTACTCACTTCATGCACCTCTGAAAAGGAACAAACCAATTAAAAATTCTAAACCAGCTAGAAAAGAAACCAAATTAATTTAACTTCATCTTCTCAAGCTTTCTCCTTCAGTGATGAAATTGATTGCAGTTTTTACAAAACTACAGGAGCATTCTTTCAAAATGTAAATATCTTTGTCACTGCCATCTGTGTGTTTTAGGGTGTGTTAAAACTCTTCTTTTGCACCATGTCACAGGCTTTTTATAGGGCCTGTGTTTCTCTTGGTGTCTGGCACATTGCCAAAGGCTAACTATATTGCCAGTAAAATAGTGTTTTACAGAACTTCTGTGGAAATCACACTTCCACTCTTTTATTCCAACTAGATTTTCTTTATTTGGCCTCTGTTTTTATGCTTTCAGTGGATGTGGTTCATAGAAGCTATCCAACAAAACAATAAAAATGCAATCTAATTCTAAGCTATCCAAAAAACCAATAAAAACACAGTTTAATTCTGATAAATGGGCATTAGCACTCATGGTATACTTTTCATTTATCAAGACACAAAGCTTTCTGAAGAATTCTGTTTCATGTTATTAACACTAAATTTAATTTGCTATGTAATGATTTTTTAACATAAATTAAGTAGCTAATATATTAATTTTGGCCCTTTTCCCCCTTACACCTTTCTATATACACCTTTTGCAATAGCAGTGTATTAGATGTAGCTTTGTAATTTAAAAGATCTTTGCCATCTTGTCAATACTGCTCATTGCCCAAACCATGCTGCAGTATGCTTCAGTAATATAATTTGTTTTGATATTTAAACTAAGATTATAATTTCTTAAACTATTCTAGGTCCTAGGTCTGTAAATTAATTTGCAAGGGGCATGGAAGGACGATTAAGTGATGGTGGTACATTTTTAAACCATGCAAAGTTTGATGTATGTTTTATGATGTGGCTACTGTTGTGCTAGTCTTCAGGAAAAATGTAAGCGAATGGAAGTTATAAAGTTAGCTTTATTGGCTGAGCTGCATAGAAACAGGGTAAAAGTCTTCTTGCTACTCTTAGAGATGCTGCTTGTTTATTTTGACTGTTAATAATACCACCAGCTATTTCTCTGAATTTCTAGTCTTTATTAAATATTTCTGTGTCTGTGATGGTGAAACAACTAGGAGGAGTTTATGCTGTGAAGACACATTCTGTGTGCTGTGGCAAATGTCTAACTTGTTTTCGTTTAGTGTTATATTACAACTTTTCTAATACCATTGTGGTCATCTGTAATTGTTTGGGTATCTGGTGTGCATTATTTCTAGCCATTTTAATGAAATATTACAGTTATTAACTATGGCTACTGGTTTATAGAGGCTGTAATCCTTGAATGTTGTCTGTTATTGTAGTTTAGGACCACTTTGTTAGAGCATTAGCCACCTTCTGGTTTGCATCAAGGTGGCTGTCTAATGGATCATTAACTGCCAGTGAGGCCTGGGTCCTTGGGGACTTGCTGGGTACAGCACTTGTGGTATGAGAAGTAAAGCTCATGGAGAAGAAATCTGAATTTAGTGCACCCTGATGCAGTGTGAAATGAAATTACTCTGTCCTCATAGTATCTTGGGGTTTGCTATAACACTTTGTTGCTAAAGTGCAGTGTGTTTTACATGCTGGGAGTGGGCAGGTGTTGATGAAGTGGACACTCCTGAGGCAAATGCCACTGTTCTCTGCTCTGTTCAAGATGCTGATCCCCATACTGCTTTTTTGGTAGGCATTCATCACCTTCTGAAGAAAATTGTTCTTATTCTCCTCACGAAATTTGAAGACAACACAGTAACACAGTTATAGGTGGGTTATGTGTGTTTTCTCTTGTCCCATTTTTCTGCTGTGGATGCTTCCCCCCAGCTCTCCTTTAAATAAATGTGGAGAGCTAACAATGTATGAAGAATGCCTGATGAAAGGGGAGTTCATATCTGTATGTATTTTTTGGTAATCTGCACTTTTCTGGGGCCTCCTTCTTCTATTTCTGGCCTTTCAATAGTACATTTAGCATCTAAACTTCCCTTTGTTTGAGATGGTTCCATGGTAGGTGAGTCCCAAGCATTGCTTCTCAGCCTCAGTGTGACAGTCAGAGGCAACAAAGGGATTCCTCTTAAGGCTTCTAATTAAAAATATCCTCTTGGTCAATTAGGATTTCCACTTGGGCTATTCAGAGTTTTGTGAGATGTGATGCCAGATTCCTGAGAAGTGTTCAGCTCTTTGGAGATAGCTAAATATTTGGTCTTCTTCCTCTTCAGTCTTGTTTATGGAATTGTGTGTGTTTTGTATGTTTCTGCCAGATAACAGTTCTAGATGTCTTTACCTGTATTTTAAAATTCAGCTCAGAGAGACTTCTGCTGTGGCTCTGACCTTACTGAAATTCTTGTGTGAGCCAATACATAGTAAATGTCACAGTTAAGGATAAGAGTGATTTCTACTAGAAAATTGCTGCCATGGTTTATCAAGTATGAAGTCAGCACTTTTTCTTAAGTTAGAATTTCATTTAGCTGTGTTAATTAAGAAAGAACAGCATGTACTGAAAAAGACTGCTTCAGTCCCTCAAAATATGAGTGTGGACTGTAAAATAGTTATTACAGAGTTGAATTTTACTTGCAAGGGGATCTAAATATTTTAGCTTTGGTGCTCAAGCAGCAAAGAGTTATCAGTATTCGGCAAATAGTGAGTGTCCCAACACCTTTCTCAGAGGTACAAGTACTCCTTTAAGCAATGTGCATGATGAGAGATCAATCAGTGCAGAAGGCTGGAGCTGCTGTTGGATTAATCTGTTTAAAATTGAGATGGGTATGTGCATGTTGATTTTGACTGACATAAGAAAGCATATAAACAGTATATTTTCAGCAAATACTCTGACCCAATTATTTGACTGGTTTTCTTGGTTGGACATGTCATTAGCTTATTTGTAATTTAAAACTGACATGTTTATTCTAAATAAAATAGGAGGACAATGCAAGTGCCAGTACATTTTGGGGGAAAATGAAAACAAAAAGAAGGAGGAAACAGGAACTAAAATAATCCTTAGAAATGTCAGGCTTTTTTGAAGGTGCAGGATTGGAGAAAAGGGGAGCTGCATTTAATTATCTGTTACTAGCTGCTTGCATGTTCCTGAGCACATGGATGTATGGTTCTGAACAAATGACACAGTTCTCAATTGCACCCCGTTGTTACACAATTTTAATTGTGTCAGAATTTAGTTAGCAGACTAACACACAGAGCTATGCTTTAAAAGCTCAGGATTTGTATCTCTTTAGTTACCTTTTACGACTGAATTCTGAAGATATTTTGTCACTGTTAGATTTTGTTAATCTGTAAAATTACTTTTCTGTAAAAATATTCTTTTTAATGTGTGTGTTTGATAATTGCCAAATTGATAAAAAACCACGTTGCTCCTTGACTTCAAAGAGTTCATCTGACCCTTTTGACTGAAGCCTTTGGCTCTAAGAAGCACCAAATTAAGCTGTTGTTGTTTTGCTTCCCCCCTCCCTCCATTAGCAATCATTCTGTTGCACACAGTACGTGATAAATCAACGGCAGGGGCTTTAGAGTTGCCATAACATGACATTACCTATCAGCTCGTCAAGTCTGTGTTGACTCTGCACCTTTTAGGCTGTATATTTCTTCAAAGTCTAGTGCCAGTTACTTAGTCAGCTCTAACTAATTTCAGAGTGGAAGGGAAACTTTACTGGAGTGCTGTTTGGGATCTGCTTTTTAATCCTGGTCTGTTTAATGTTTGCCTCCTGACATTCTAGGCCAGACATCATTTTAATGGTATGTGTGGTGATAAAGCCAATAAACTGTCAGGATGATTGATAATCTAAGCATTATAGCAATATGACTTTCCTGTTCTCCTCTGTGCTTTAGATGATGGTTTCCAAATTGAATTCTTACAGTGTGCTGTATGCTTGTTGGAGAGTCTCTGAACAAACAGTTGGAAGGAGCTAGCACTCACTAATGCAGGCTTTTAGATTTAAATTTCTGTTATTTTTGGAAAGACTTTTAATTTGGGAAATGTTAAGTGGGAATTCTAACATTGTAATAGGCTTGGTTTCTAAATTTCTGAAATTCTGTTATTTTTATGGCCACCTGGGATGAGTCTTAAAATTTCATGTGGCAGATTTCTTTATCTGTACTGTCTTTCAACTAGAGATAACAAAGAGCAGTGCAGTGTGTGCTGGGCTTCTGTGTTCCCTTAAGCAAATTCACCAGCCGTTTTTCATCATCTTAATGGAAAGTCATTGATCAGACTTGCTCACTTTTTATTTTGGGGAGCTTGGAGGCAATTGATTTGGATTATTTTTGCATGATGCCTAAAATTAATGGTTTTCATCTTGTACTTTTATGCTGGCCCCTGGACAGTGACAGGACCAGGACAAAAGAATGATAGATACTTGTGTTTTGGAGCTGCTATGTGTGAGCCTTTTTTTTTTTTTTTTTTTTTTTTAAGTTTGCCAGTACATCAGTTCATCAGTTTCCTGTTTGTATCAATTTCTTTTTCTTTAAGCAGAAGTTAGCACTCCTGCACTGGCTGAAGAAATTTTACACAGGTAATCCTCATTAACATGCATCAGTTGATAAACTTTGCATACTTCTGTGATCCTTTCTGGAGTGACGTCAAAACCAATTCACTGTCTGGCCATCACAGCCATACCCCAGATTCTGGGGATTTGACTACAAATATTTCTTGAGTGATATTTAAACTTTGGGCAATAAGTGCTGTTTTCTGCCCAGTTTTGCTATAAACATTTCCCCATTGAAATTAATTGTGTTATACAGGTGAATGTAAAGTGGTGCTGTATTAGCAAAACAAACCTTTATTCAGTAGGTTTTTCACTGCACAGTCAGCATGAATAATTTGGGTTTTGGATTAACCTGTTTTTGTTGGGAACAATCAAACTGAAAAATCATGTGTGAATTGATGTGCCTACACCAGTGATGCCCTCACTGCTCCCCACATGTGCTGAAAGATGTCTCCCTCAGTTCTTGGCTGCTGGGGATAGAGTCCTATGACACTGCCATTCCCATGGAATTGCTGGTGAACTGTTTCTTTGGGCTTTTATTATAAGACACTGGAAAGGCACTAGAAGATCCCAATAAAAGCTGTTGACCCATGTGGAAAGTCAGTGGGTTAACCAGACTGGTGAAAGGCTTTTTGTGTCAATAGGAACTAGATTAGAGATGGTAGCTTGAGAAACTTGCTAATTCTACAGTTGATGCATATTTTAGAGCAGTAAGAGCTGAGAAAATAATCTGTCCCTATTTATACCTCTAGGGTAGCTCTCCAAAAGGAGTCTTGCTTTCAGCTTTGTCTTTGTTCTTTCACCTTCTCTCCTCTTCCTACAGTTGACCCATCTTTTTTCCATTGACAGATCGCCAGTTTAAGTTGTGCTTCTTTTACGTTGCCAGGATGATCTAGTGTGTTGCTGTGCTCACAAAATTGCATGAGGGCACTCTGTTGAATAACGGGGAGTGACTTTGAGAGATATTCCAGAGAATGGATTGGTAAGAGTTGGAGGTTTATTGCATCCTCTTGGGAGTTAGAGCAAGGAAACTTCTGGATTTAATCTGAACCTAGAAACAGACCTGATGTACAGTGAATCTTTTAGGTGGGCTTTGCCTAATCTTCAGGAGAAATTTGTTTGTGTTTTAGGGATCTTTCTAAGATGTCTTGTTCTGACTCTCTGCTTTTTGGAGTGCTTGCTTTTTATTCCAGGAAGAACTGGAATAAAGTAGTGTTTGCTGGTACTGAAGCCCTTAATTTCTGGGGGAATGGCCAGGCTTAAGCCAGAATAAATAGAAGGTTCTATTAAGATTCAGGCAGGTGGAGAATGGGTGTTGACAGCTATGATGGCCAGATCAGATTGATTGTGTACTCCTTGGAATTATGTTTGTTAGAATTTTTGAGTAAAATTCTGGTTGTGTCACTCTCCTGAAAAAAAAGAATCTAAACTGGGCATTTTTTCTTTGCAACCTAAAGACTTCCCAATGCAACATTGAGCTTGTTCTCATCCACAAGCATAAAAGGCTGAAGCCTAATTTACTCCTGAAAAATTAGAGCTTGTGTTTTGCAAAAACAACTGGGGAACAGTGAACTAAGTATAAACACTACTGCACTGTGCTATTACAATTTTATTTTGTCAGCTTTTTAAAGACCCTTACAGTCATTTTAATCGGTACTTGCTGAAAGCAAGAAAAAAGTTTCACAGTCAACTTCTTTATTCCTATTTGCATGATTACCTGTGGGTTTTTTTTTTTTTTCTTTTCTTCTTTTTTTCCCTTTATTTAAATTTTTTTTTGTAACAGTATTTATTTAAAAACCACAAGTTTAATAATGGCTTGTCTACTGAAGCAAGTGAAAACTGTTCCAGAACACATTTGGTTGTGTTTGAACATATTTCTCTTCTCCTTAGATGTTCCTAGGGTAGATTTACCTTTTCTTTTTTTTTCATTTTATTCCCTCCCAAGGGAAGAGTGGTGGAGGCCAACTGTACAGTGGAGTGATACAAGCAAACCATGAATTTGTAATGTGAGCAAAGAATCTTAGAGATGCAGGGAAAGGATGCATCCCTTAAATTGGCTCTCCCCACCTTCTCTGTTCAGTAGCATCTGAAATGGTGTACACAGCTTCATGGTGTTGATAAAAATTGTCTTCCTTTAAAACTGACTTTTTATTTTCCTGGCATGTGACAGGTTGATAAGAAAAAAAAATGTCTGTAGTAACATTGTTTGCTATTGTTCATCTGTTGTTTCTGTCATGTATGTTATAGTGATTGGGAGGTGTTACCTTTTTAGGATTTAATAGCTTTGAAATCTGTAATTCTTTGGCCTGTAGTTCTTATATGTCTGCTATAATCAAATGATTACTAGGTTCACCTAAAGTGATGCATTTGTACTGTACCTGATTCTGTTACATGATATGAAAAAAGCAAGGTACCTTGAGATCTTCAGCTGAGGTTTTTGTGTAACTGGACATTATTTTATGTGAAAGGGAAAAAAATGGAACATTTTTCTTTCTTCCTAGCCATACATCATATTCTTACTTTTCTTGACTGTCTATAAAACAATGTAGGCAGCCACTTTGTAACTGTTCTAGAAGTAGCACATTAAGTGTTCAGCTGTGTAGGTAATGATGATTGTGCAGAATTGAGCACTGCTTGTGTATTCATTGCTAATAGCTCCCCATTGTTGGGTTGATTTGTGCTGGGTTTTTTTTCCCCTTTGGAAGAAAGATGGTTTTGTGTAGATATTATTTCATCCATTTCACCCCAGGAAAGACATTGGTAATTTATAAATAAAATACATATAAAAGTAGGAGGAAATGGTAGATTTTTTACAACAACAACAAAGACACTGCTAATTTCAGTACTGTGAGGTGAAGTTGAAATAGTTTTACCTACTGACTTATCAACTGTTGAATTTTAGGACTTAGGGAAGTTAATTAATTCATGTAACTTGTGTAGAGGAGGAGTCCTGGCTTGGGTCTCTCATCTGTTAGAAAAGGGAGCAATAAATATCTTGTTTCTTGAGCTTTGGATTGTATCTCCAAGTGATAGTACTCAGCCAGCAAATTTAGCATGAGCTTTTTGTGATGGGGAGCTCAGATGTGGCTCCATGTAGCTGCATAGAAGTGAGAGCTTACAGAAAATGGATTGTGGTCTTCTTAAAATATATTTTATTTCTTTATTAACATGTGGGATTTGGCAAAAACTTTTTTTTTTTTTTTCCCCTCTCTGGGGTGGGGATGAATCTGGGTGAGCTCACTAAGGTCTTACTGTCTGTCCCAAATGGTGGGTATGAAAATAAGAAAATTTTACAAGACCTTTCTAATTCTGTATCTGATCGTCCATTAAGATTTTAATGCTGTAATTTAATCTGTTATCTTCTGACGGTTTGAAGTTATAGACCCCAACTTAAATGTAGGCATTTTTTTCTTAGGTTCTTTTTTTCTTTTTCTCCTATAGGTATTGTTTTATTGCTAGGCATTCTCCTATTTTCCTTAGAGTCCACAAAAAAAGCAAACAAATCCTCTGTTGTCTACAGCTCAGAGAAGGTAAATACATTCTATTTCTGCAATATTTTCTGAAAAGTTACTTGTTTTTAGAGTGTTTTCATATTTAAATGGCAAAGGATCTGCTGACAGACTAACATATAGGGGTGGAGTGGGATGGCAAATCTTGAATTGTATCCCAAGCTGAAAGTTACCTTAGGGATTAGCTGAATAATAACTCTAGCAAAAAGAGGAAAAAAAATATTTAGTTCATATTATCTTTTAAAATAAAACTTACAGAAAAATGACCATTGATCAGAATAGTTTTCTGCAAGTAGTTGTAGAAGGAGTACATAGAGTGTGGTAAATCCTTGATCAAATCTGTTCAGTGAGAAGAAAATACTGTGCAGTAGTTGTTTGATGGGTTCCAGCTGTGTGTTCAGGGAGGACCCAGGTCCTGCTCTGTGCCCTGCAGTGCTGTTCTGGAGCCCAGTGGTGTTGGGGTTTGTGTGATCTGTCCATGGTAGCTCTGCTGTACTTTGCCATTGCCTGTCCGTCTTGTTTCTTCCAGGCCTAAAGACATGGTTTGGTTTCACAGTGGGGTGCACAGTTTCCTTTGAGAAGGTGATAAAGCAAAAGAACATTTCTATTCTAGAGGAAACCCTGAAGGAAAGAACTTGGAAAGCTCTCTACAGTGTCCTTTTCAAGTCATCTAGTTCATTTCTGGCTGTGGCCAGTAATAGGTCTGTGAGCTAGGTACTTGGAAAATGAATGACTGCTTTGTGGCTGTATATTTCTGCTGCAATTTTCCTCCATGCTCTTTAACAACAACTATTTGAGTATTGATCTGCTAGTGCCTAATAGCTTAGAAACACTGTGAATGTGATATGAGGATTAGAAAACTATGCCCCTAAACCCAAAAGCATTGAATACATATATATTCTTCTCCTTGTGATTTAGTTCCGATTGAAATTTATGGTACTGGTCATGTGAGTAAAATTATAGGATGGTGACTCTGAGTGCTTTTTATATGTCTGGAAAAGCATGTGGGATACAGGAACGTGATTAAGTGAACTATAATAAATTGCTTACTTTGCAAAATTGGTCACCAATTATTAAGTAAGACTATTTAGACTGTTTAAACATAGAAGGAAAACTGGATAGGGTTCAAAGTACACAAAAATGCTTTGTTTTGCTTAGCTGATCAATGGAAAAGAACAACTCTGTGTGGTTTTGCTTTACCTAAAAAAAATCAGCCCTTACCATAAATTGTTAGGCATGGGGATTTTTTTGTGTCAGTCAAAATAATTTTTCAACTGAGCATGAAAATGGAAGACTGAGAATCTGAATGGTTCTGCTTTAGAATCTCACTGAAAGTTTTTTATTTTATGTAAATAGAGATTGATGGAACATTTTACACAGAGTGCAGGTTTTTGACAAAAAGTATTGATGGTTGCTTTCAGTAAGTGTTACTGGAGATGACAGAACATTGCATTTTAAGATGAATTACAGTAGAAACTCCCTCTTTGGGAATGTCATACATTTTATTTCATCTGTTGTTTTGAGAAAGAATGACTAAAGTCATAAATACCACAGACTGATCTCTCTTTCCTTAACATCTTATAGATCTTGCATTAGTTTGCAGTGCTTAGTAGAAGTATATTAAAAATAATTAGGAAGCTGCATGGTTTTTGCTAAGATTTACTTACTGTACTTTGTGGGTTTTTAAGTGTCAACTTGTTTTGATGCTAATTCTAAAGGAATGGCCCTTTGAGTTTTATATTGGCTTATATTTAAACCTTGAGAAAACCAAAATCCTTTGTCTGATGCATTTGGAGGCAAATTAAATTCAGAGGTCTGGTTTGAGTGATATGAAACTTTTTTCAAAGGCGAGTTGATCAACTTTACAGCACCAATGCTAAATTTTCAATTAACACTTCCAGAAGCATTGCAATGTCTGCAAACAGAAGGAAGGTTTTCAAAATGTTTTGTCCTACTACTGTGCATAGTTTTGTAGTTTTGCTGAAATCTCTCTTGAAGTGATAACAGAAAACAAGACACCTGGGATGGCTGAATTCCTAGAATTGAAAATCCAAGTGGGATTTGGATAATGCAATGAGATGATTTAGGCCAACGGGAATTGTAAGCAGTGCTTACTGGAAGATCAATTCTGTTATAAATGTACATTTGCATTTTGTATTTTAAATTTGTTTTTAAGAATTTATTATTTATTTTGCAATTTGTTTTTAAATTGTCCTGTGGTTAAATTAGTTGTAGCCTACACAAGAGATGTAGCCTCTGCATTGTTTATGATTGTTGCTTTCAAATTCTGTGGAATTCACCCTCCCACCCCCCTGCAATTCCTTAAAAAGACAGAAGGGAGGTTTGAGAAAACATTGTGCACTTGTGAGTGCCAGTATTAAGGAAATTTCAAGGGAGGACACAGTGTGAACTTGAACTCCTCTGTGGGTTTCATAGCTGAAATGACAGCTTGAAAAGAAAGACTAGATGTCTTCCTGGAAGAGTGATAGGTTTAGCACAGATCAGCTTCTGGGTGTATTTTTCAAGCATTTTAAAGAATGTTCTCTTTTCTGAACAATGAAAGAGCAATAGTGACATTTTAATGATGAATTTATGGCTAAAAGGGAATATAGCCAAATGGGTATTGTCACCCTAAAGAAAAAAAAAAAAGCTTGTGTAAAGAAGGCTTGTGCTTTAGAAAGGAGCATGGAGAAAGTGGCAAATCAAGTATCAACAGTAAAACTGAACTTCTCTGAGATTGCCTCATTTCTATGTTAGCATTCTAATACCACTTCTCACTGCTTACTGAAAACCAGCTATTTCTTGCCTGCAACTGAGTTATCTTCTGAGAAGAGGGTTAGATTTTTCTTTATTACTTCTATGCTCTTGAATATTATTCCTTGGAAAAGAAAGTTATTTTGGTTTATCATTCTTCCCACAATGAGTATTTCTTATTGCTGCTTTGATGGACAAATGTTACAATTTTTTTCTTTAAATGTAATAATTTTCCCTGTTCTTACAATATAATATTGCCCCAAATAATTTTGAAACCTAGATAGATATGGATCTATTTCATACATTGATTCTTTTCTTTCACCACTTAATGGCTTCTTTTAGCAATATTATGGTCTCCTGGCTTGGATCCATGCTCTAAGCTGAACAGAGGAACATGCCATTGAACCATGGCTATTCAGTTGTTTAACAGACTAAGCCCATCCCTTCTCCCAAATTCCCTGTGGTATTCCATATTGGAATGGTGAATGCCAGTCAGGTAATTATGAGATAACAAGGCATAGGAATCTTTTTAGCTGCAAAGGAACTGGTTAAATATGCATAAGGTTTGTTGTGGAATTTGTCTTTTACAATGGACTGAAGCTTGTCACTCAATGTCTTGCAGTATTCAACAGCTTATCTTCTTGTTTAGTTTATAGATCCTCAACTGACTTCTTGATGGTCTCATTTTCATGGTATGTTGCTGACCTGAAGTAGAATTTATGGAAACTTCTCCCTAACTACTTTGCTTAGTGTAGGCACACAGTTTGTGGTCATTGGGATGGGGCTGTGGCCCAGCCTCACCCCCAATGGGTGCAGCTGTGAGGAGCAGCTGAGCAGCACTGACAGCAATGAGCCATGGAGAGCCCAGGGGCACTGACCAACCACAAAGGGAACAGAGGGCACACGGGTGCAGGGCATGAACATGAGGGTATAAAAGGTTGGGCTGAAGAACAAGAGGAGCAGCCTTCTGAAGTGGAATGATGTTACTCTGTATGGGCAGATGCCTCAAGCCTTCTGATGTGGTCAGGTGTTACTCTGTATGGGCTGAAACCTTCTGCTATTGTATGGTGATGCTCTGTGTATTGTGGCCATCTCAGCTGTGGCATGTGCTGTGGTAAATGCTGGGACAGCTCAAGGACTGTCATTGTTTCTGCTGCATCAGTGTCCAGCAGCTGGGCCTGACACAACTCTGCTTTCCACAAGAGCACTGGTTTCCCAGCTCCTCCAACAAACTGTTCCTTTCTCCATAAGAAAACATCCTGGCAGATTGTAGAAAGCTGTTGTTTTGTAGCAGGCTGCAGCATAGCAGGCAATGTTGTGAAATGAATCATGCCTTTAAAAAAATGTCAATTTATTAATGTCTGGGTAATCAACCTTAGCTCGAGGAAAGAAATAGTAATCAGTTGCTCTACTGAGAATGGTCCTCTTCTGGTGCCAGGCTTCAGGAAAATGTAAAACTTTGTTGAAGAAAAAGGCATTTCCTTATTCTGTAAATGTCCAAAAAATTCCAAATGTATTAGAGTCAACTCCAAGACAAGATTTAAACAGACATTTCAAGGGGACCTTAACCCATGAAATCATCCTGTCCTGCAGCCAAAATTCCACCTTCTAACTCCTGAATAAATAGATTCTCATGACAGAATAATTCATCTCCAGTCATGAAAGCATCAGCTTTAAACGACAGCTTGTAGAGACCCTGTGCTTGTTAGGGCCAGATCAGCAACCCAGATGCCTTGAATGTAAACTCATGAAGGGAAGATTAATTTATCTGTCATCCTATGCTTTGACAGTTGTTGTAAATCTGATTTAGCTCTGAGCAGAAATAGGGGAACCTTTGAATTTATAAGGGTGATACTAAGAAAACCTAACCTAGGCTCTGTGAGCCTTGAAGAAACAAAATGTACTTAGACTCAATGAGATCTTAAGTAATCTTTAGGCATAAAAAAGCAACAAAAAAAAAGTGGGCAAGGCTCACTTTCCACTGGTAGTGTGTGTGCAGTAGTGTGGTAGCCCACTGGAACTCTCTCTGGTGAAAAGAAGCAGAAGCAAGACTGTTTATTGATCAGTGCTAGCAGACAACTCCATAAGCCAAGTGCATGTGCTTCTATTGAAGATGTGTTGGCACTGTTTTCAGAAGTTGTCCTTTTCTGACGTTTTAAACTTTACAGAAGATATTTTTAATTTTTTTTTGGAAATTGATAAGGCTGTCAGACTGATTTATTATGGAAGGATGCTGTGTGCAGATTTTATACATCTATGATAGTACATTTGTAAAATCTGAATGAAAATTTCAATAGTCATGAGTTCAATGGAGATGGGCTGTTGTCTTATAGTAGGAGCATTTGTCTGTGGAATCAAAACAGGTCATTAAAGCCAGGAAAAGTTTTTCTGATTCGTGCTGCTCTGCTACTATTTTGTGTACTGTTGAAGCTGAAAAATAGTCTTCTTCCTTATTCCATGTGCTCCAAATTAAACATGGTATAATAGCTGAGGACATTTGATTCTAACTTTCATATTAAAAAGTTGAAAATAAATATGTAATACCTCTAAAACCTGAGCTCCCTAGGGTAGAATAGAATGGTGCTGTTTTGGAGGGTTAGTATGAGGGCATCTGCAAGTACTGTGCTATCTGCTGTGACTGTTCAGTGAGAAAAAGGCTTTAATCTTTATGCAAGCAAGTTAGAGTTGATTTATACTGAATTCAGACTATATAAAACTTAACGAAAACCTGCTTGTAGCATGTTATTTTATATATAGTTGAGGTCTCTAAATGTGTATCATTACTCTGCAGAACTAGATTGCAGTGAAGTACATGATTTCTATCTGCCAGTAAGTTGGAAACTGTGCCTTTTCTTGGTGATGAGGAGGTGACCTGGGTGTGAACTGCTTCTCTGTTGGGCTAGAAGTGAGCTATGGTGAAAAATCACTCTTCTTCCTCAATAGGATAGAATACTAATGAGCTCCTTTCCCACTTCTTTACTTCCTACTGCAACCCCTGCTAAATTGGGATCTCACATCTGGTTTTGTGAGAGGTA
This sequence comes from Peucedramus taeniatus, assembly GCA_013400575.1. Classification (NCBI taxonomy): domain Eukaryota; kingdom Metazoa; phylum Chordata; class Aves; order Passeriformes; family Fringillidae; genus Peucedramus; species Peucedramus taeniatus. Next base: position 87,828 of record WBNO01032078.1, on the reverse strand, counting down.
GCTGGTAGCAAGTCAGGGTCATCACCTTGTTGCAAGTTTCAGCAAAAGTTGGTCTGTTTTACTCCCTGCAAATTGCAGGGGTGTTAGCTCAGTCCTGAACTACAATTTGGAAGCTGGTTGCCTGTGTCAGTGTGGTCTTTTCCTTCTGGATGAGTTGCAGAATCCACTTCAGTGGAGGGTCAACCAACCTGCTGTTGCTTGCTTTACAAGTAGTGCAAGAGGGATCCACTCTGACTTATAATGAAATAAAAAGGTGTGTATCCCCACACTGTTGATTAAATTGCTGAATGAGTGATGTTAGCACAAAAAAAGGATACAAATAATTTATGTCCCTATGTTTTGAAACAACTCCTAAAAAAAAAGTGAGGTAAGCTTGTCCTGCTGTCTTTCCTAGCGGTAAAAATAACTGTTAAGGTGGAAATGATTTAAAAACCCAAACCCCCAGTTTTTCAGGTGTGAAAGTTAGAGTAGTTGTTGAAATATTAAAGTTTAGGTAGATTTACGACAAATTAGTTACTTGCACTCTATGGTTTCCGAATGGCTTAGTGTGACACCCAAATTTGGTTTTTAGGATTTCTTTTAAGGAAATTTTTTTTTTTTTTTTCTGCAATGATAATGAGGTAGAGTAGCTTAGTTAGACTTCTATAATTGAGGTTTGTTTTAGAGTGCAAGCATGAATTTTTTAAGGTTTTATTGCAGCTACAGAAATAAAGATGCGGGCAAGTGAAGATGGCACTATGTAACTGAAGTTAGAGTCTGAGACCAAAATCATGAGGTAATTTTTGAATACTTCAGCTAGATTCACAACAGATCTGATTTTAATTTCAGGTGTAGTCTGAGTTAGATTTGTAGAAATAAAAATGGCAGTATTTCAAAGTACCCTGAAATAATGTCTGCACTTTCTCTGGGAGAGTATAAAATTGTCACTGTTGTAGCAGGACGTTGTTTTGACAGTGCTTTCTACAACTCAGAACAAAAAAATATCTTTGCTGCAAAGATTTTACAATCTGAGCAATAATGCTGTAAATGCTTGCCACTTTCCTGATCACATGAAGCTTTAAAATCCTTCATTGATACAGTGTCATGGTCAGAGATGTTCGCAGTAACTTAGAAAAATAGCAATCTGTTTGTAACTGTAGCACTGAATTTTTTTTTTTTTGTCTCTCGAGTAGAAGCAGAAAACTATACTGTGTCTAATTCTTATAGTGACTCATTATGAAAATAATAGAGACATCTGCCCTAAGCTAAACCCTCTTACGACTACTTTTTTGCTCACTTTATTTTTGGTGTTAATCTTGATATAGAAATATATGAGTGCTAGCATTAGAGTCAGTTGTGCCACCTGCTATCCTAGTACGTGATTTATTTAGAAATGTAGTAGTGAACTGAGTAGTGGCCTGTAGTAACAGACTTACTCTTACTCTGTGCGCTCATCTTCTTCGAACATTCTCCAGAGGTCAATAGTGGTGCAAGCAATGGAATTTGCTAGATTTTGCATAAATAGTTCATGAAATGTCTAAGATGAAAGTTTATTATTTATACACATGCAGTAATCACACAAATGAAAGATTAGTTTTAGAAAACTTGCCCCAGAATGTTCCTGTTGCTTAAAGTTGGAGGCTGGGTTTTGTCCCTTTGCTCAGGCAGGGCACAGCATGGGATTATGGTGCAGTGAGATCTGAGTATTTGAGGAAAGAGCACCAGTTGTGAGGTGATCATGAACGCTGATAGTGTTTTCCAGGCAGCAAAAAGGAGGTATTTTGGTAGTTCATGTTCTCCTCTTGTTGTAACTGACATCAACTATACAGCTGAGATGGAGAGCCTGGGGATGTTGTGCAGGCTTTAGTTCTGGACAGTGTGTGACAGTGAAATGAACATATCTTTGAAGTTACCCTAATTTTTACTGTGAAGTGAACAAATTTTTGTGACATATGGGATCTCATTAAATTATTCCCTAATTCTAATGTTTAAAGAACCTAAGTCATTTGTAGGCAATCCACTAGTGTCTCTCTTGCAGAGTATTTTTTTGCCTGTAAAGCAGTGTCTGAAGTGCATCTCAGATATCTCATTTTAATGGCAATTAACAGAGCAAAGTTACTTTTTAAATAGCTGAGGTGGATGGTCTGGGGATGCAAAACAAATCAGTAGCAGGTGTTAGAACTGTTGAGTGCTGCCACAGAAACCTGTTACATTTCTGAAGCTGAAGGCATTGCATGAATTGACTGGCTGAAGGATGGAACTGCTCTAAGAGTCAAGTCCTAGAAAATATTTGGCTTTGATTTTTGTAACACTAGAGCAGTCCTTGTTACTGTACAAACTGACTGCACCATATAAATATTTCTCCAGTTTTCATGAAATTTCACACTTTAGAGTTTTTTTTCACATCCTTTGGGCAAAGTAGTTCTCTGTTCTGTGATGCTACAGGCGAACATTTTTTCAATGAAATATGCCTTCTAAAGTATAACAGGATGGGAGTTTTTCAAAAGTAAATGAATTATTCTAGAAGCCAGTAGGCACTAGACATCCCTCTAGGGCGAATAGATTTGCATAAAATAATTTTTCCTATAATATAATTTAAACTATTTTGATCAGGAGAAAATTTAACAAAGCAAAACCAAAATTCAGCTTTGCAAGATATTTCTAAACCTACCTCGCCTCCCACCCCCATTCACTTTTAAAGGCACAGTAGGGAGCCATGGGAAATGTATTTTCATCTAGGGTTGTAGGAGGAATACATATTGTTTCTTTAAGGCATCAGGTATTGAGAAATGGCAGGGTGAAAAGTTTGACCTGAACTGCCAGATCTGATCTGCAAGGGGGTAATTGAGTTGCCATGTTTTTTTCCTCCTTAGTTTAAATCAAGTTTTGCTATAGCCCATTTAAGTGTCAGACTGGTAGCAAAACTTGACAACTTCAGGGTGCAAGCTTGCTTTTGATCGGGATTTACATGCAAATCATTTTTGCCTTCAACTGTCAACTCCTGTCTTGACACTCTGAGGGGAGATACCCACAATTCTTGGAGTTTTTGCTTCTCAAGCCATGGGTATGTTGATCAATGCTCTTAGTTGGTGTGTGGAAGAAAATTATTTTGGCAATATGATGGCTAAACTTTTTATATATATCTATGTATTTTTCCTACTCTCTTTCCTGTCAGTCAGCTGTTGCAGCTGGGCTTCTAATCTCCTTTTTGCCTGGAAGAAAATCTAACAATAATCCTGAGTTTGATGTCAGAGAGAAACTAGAGAACTGGGGTAGAGGGTCACCAGTGTACTGGGGAATGGGTTTAAGCTGCAAAACAACACAAAGGATGCTGACAGTCCACATTTTCCTGGGCTTTAAACAAAGTCTTTGGTAAGTTTAAAGAATCTTCTCCTTGCATGACTAAACCTATTGATGGTTTAGAGAAAAAGCTGCCTTAGAAGGCTTAAGATTGAACCTTCTTTCCAATTCTACTGAAAACCTTAAGATGTTAAATTTTTTTACATTGTATAATTGGAGAAAAATTGCAGAGGGGCCCTTGAACTGTGAATAAACTATGTGAATGAACAGTATGTCTTCTTTTTGTGGCCATATCTAGCAAAACTCCTGTGTAATATACCTTTTAGATTAATTTAATTTCCATTTACACTTTACATCTGGAGCTAATCTTTTTATGGGAAAATAATGAAAAACCCTAGAATTTAGTACTTAAGGGTTTCTAAAAATAAAATTAACATCAGAAGTAGACTGGTGAGAATTTCTAAAAACCAACCAAACAAAAAAACAACTAACAGAAAATTGCTGTTATACCAAATTAAACAAATTATGCAAGTTGTAACATCTTGCAAGTGATGCTGCTGTTTGGTTTTCTAGTTAAACAATTTTTTCTTTGTACTATTATTAGAGTAGGGACATCAAACACACTGTTTCACTGAGGTGGCAGGCAGTGTCATGTTTGATAATCTACATATGAAAGCATAACTTTTAAAGTCAAGATTTTGAGACAGAATCTGCTTTATCTGTCTTGGACCTTACTTTAACAGACAAAAACCTGAATATGCTGACATGTGCTGTGAAATTTTAATTGAATTGTTAATGACACTTTGGAGTGACACAACATGTGAGAAACTTCCAAGAACCGATCATGGGAAGCCCTTTTTCTTACTGTTACAAAACAGAAGACACTGGGAACTTGACAAGTCCAAGTGTCTGAGGCCAGGGGAATAATTGATAGCAGGCTGCCTGTATCCAAGGTCCTTTAGCAGTAATTGCAAGCAGGATCTGACTCTCTGATCTCACCAGTGGTATTCACCATGCCAAAACGACCAGGCTTTGACAGATTGCTTTCCTACAGTAATAACTTAGGCATGTTCCCTTTCTCACATGAGGCCACACTTCCCTCCCACTGGAGAAAATGAGTTGAAAATGAGTTGCTTCTTTTTTTAACAGGGCACTGTTAAAATAACTCTCTTCTATTATATAAGCCCAGTAGTGCCAGGGGACTAAATTTATATGGTTATAAACAAGAGCTATTACTTTAGAATACCACAATGTAATGTTTCACAATTTCTGTAGGATTTCAAATATTTTGAAAATAATGGGGGGGAGGTTCCTCCTTCTTGCTCTTAAAAGAGACCCAAAATTGCCACATTTTATGTTTAATTGCTTTCATCTCTCTCTGATTTTTATAAAGTGAGCACTGACTTGTATTCAGATTTATATCTTGGATGAATCCAAGTCCCCAAAGGGGAACTTAAAACTATTATTTATTCTGCATATGTTGAAATGAGACCTATTTTATTTGAGTTTTTTAAACCTCTGCATGTTTGGTCCCTGTTGTATTTTGATAATTTCATATGTTGTGTTTGTTCCTCTCAACCCCTTTTTAAGCTTTTTTTTTTCCTTCTCAAATGTAANTTTTTTTTTTCTTGAACTATGATTGGGAGCTGTAATGTCCTGGATGATATATATCAGTCCTGGATTTACACTCCTTTTAGTGATAGGATTTTACTAAATCTGATATAAGGACTCCTGTGTGCTACTCTATGGTGGTCTGTGTTCTCTGGCACAGTTAAAAGTCTGGCAACTCCACCCTATAGCTGTCTAAACAAGGTTTCTCACCAGGCACTAACTTCAAAAGAACTACAGTAAACTAAGACTATGGGAAATTGTAACCACAATATTAAGTTTATAAAAACTGAATTTGTACGATGACTGCCACTTTCACTAGTGTGTGCTAATATTTAAGAAAGCTAAGGTATGTTACCAAAAAAAGGGGGATGGTTTTATAACTCTGAACTGCAAATAAAAAGTGGTGAGAATGCAAGGTTCTTAGCTGTGAAAATGGATGGTGTGCACATGGTAGAATGCTTATGGTGTCTGTATGGCATCCAGTTTGTTACTCTGTGGTACTTTGGAATAAAGAACTCAAAGGGTAGACTCGGAGTCTAGAGTAAAAGTGAGAAGACTGGAAGGTGAAGTCATGTGGTTATTGCTCATTAACCCTCAAATCTCTGAGAGACTGCAGAAAGATCCAGGTGATCTGCCCATAAATGCCACTGGTACCAGTGAGGAGGTTCTCATGCAGAGTCATCAGGATGTCAAGATCCAATCCTGGGGTCCTGGCATAGTCTGGCAAGTTGTAGTTTTTTTACCTAGGAAATATTGGGCCATATAAGTGTTCCTTTTTTTTTTTTTTTTTTTAATTTTTTTGTCTTCCTTGAGTTAACCTCACATTTTTTTGAAACTGTAAAGAACAGCTTGAAAATGATCAACTGAAAACTTCAATCTGTGAATATACTGCTGTAGTTCTCAAGAAATACCTTCAAGTATGTAGCTTTAAAATGAGATTAATCGTTCACCATATACCTGATGGGTCATGTAGCTTACTCATAAGCTTCTATAAACTTTAGGGATCATGTGAGCACTTTTAGAGGATATTGCTAAAGCCTTGACTTGCTTTGGTTGTTGCAAATCTTTATTTGAAAAAAAAAATTATTTGTGGAAAAGTACAGGACAAAAATGAAGCTAGAGTATTTAAATAACTGAGTTTTGGGGTCAAGCCCAATTTATTAAAATAGAAGAAGCAGAAGGGAGAGTGAAGCTTGGCACTGGTTTGGCAGTAATGATTTATCTGCACCTTGAGCCCATCCTTTGGACAGACCTTTGTTTGAACTGCAGCTGGCTTGGTTTATGTATGACCTGCTGGGAACTGGGGTTGTAATGAAAAACAGTTATTCTTTCAAATTACTCACAAGAAGTGGTGCCTATTTTATCAAGTGCTCTTCTTAATTTGGCACATGGTAAGACTTTTAATATTTATTTTTTCTCCATTAATCACACTGTATCTCATAAGGAGTCTAAACACAGTGATGAAATACTGTATGCTTTCCTTAAAGCATTCTGACGACAAATGCTTCTCTGGGGAGCAGCTGTCGTGAGCTCTTACCTTTAATTAATGAAATTATTTGTTGAGATTTTTTCGTGTGTGTGTTGCCATTTTATGAACTTTGCAAAATTCTTCTCGGATCAGGATTGAGTTTCACAATTTGTCAGACTAGCTAGTGATTACAGGTTTACAGGACAATAAAGAATGAGGAAAGAGTTACTGGTTTGTGTTTGTGGTTTTTTTTTGTTTTTTTTTTTTTTTTTTTTTTTTTTTTTTTTTT
>WBNO01032078.1:28353-71967 GCA_013400575.1 Peucedramus taeniatus | reverse complement strand
TGCTGCTTTTTTTTGTTAAACATTTTGCATTAGAGTATTTCTACTTTTCTACTTTCTGCACTAAATCATCATGGAAAGGAAATGAGGGACTTGTCAGCCAAGCTTGAATATAGAAAAACTTGAATTTTCAGTATCTTAGGTCATGTATCAAATATAGAGAGGGCACTATAGCTACAAATGTGAAAAAACACTCAACCAGTGCTATTATTTGCACTGGTCACCAGCTTGCTACATTTGCAAGGTGACTTGGACAGTTAAGTTTTCCAGTAATAACTGAGTTAAAAGGAAATAAAGCCATTTTTTTTAAGTTTCATTGGCTGAAGTTATAGTTGATACAAATTATACATGTATTACTAATTGCTCTTATTATCCAACAGCTTAGTAGAATGCTCTTACTTTTGAATCTTTATAAACTACCATTGCAAGCCACTTTTATTTTCAACTAAAACACACAAATAACTTTTTCTGACCCTAACCATGCATAATTTAATGAACATTTTTTCCAGGCTCAAAGACAGCTAATTTGATACCTCATATAGCATGTCCTGTTGTACTTACAAAGTGATCTTGTGGGGAGTTCGCAGAGTGATTTGAAATTGCATAATTTTAAACATCATATCACTTTAATCATCTTTGTGGAGTCTTCTTGCCAGCTTCAAAAATCTTTTGGTATAAACTCCTTTCAGAAAGATCTTTTTGAAAACACTGTGTTCCCTTTAGATCCCTTTGTAAGGGTTAGCATTAAGTGCTGTGCTTTTCACTTGCATAATGCTGCTTATGGAAACACTGAACACTTAGCTAATGTCTGTGTGGATTTCCTCCAGAGCTGGACTGCAAAATGTAGCTTGAAAAGCCTTGCTGGTTTCTAAAATTGCAATTTTGCTTTTTTAACAACTCAGCGAGGAAAAAAATAAAATAAAGCAATCTCCCAAAGTAAAACAAAAAAACTCTTGAACTTCTATCAGCAAGAGTGGCATTGAGTAACAGCTCCAATGTAATGGATGCATAACAGCATTGCAATCTGGGATATTGTTTAAATACCGTAAAAAGCCTCGTTCATTTACTCTGTCTGAGCACTGTAGAGAAAAATGGTGTGGTAATCCTACCATAGCAGGTGGTACTACTTTCATATCAGTATAAAATGAAATTCTGTGGATGGCTTTTTTTTTCTTATTCACTCTTTTTAATCTTTAAATAAGACGATTGGTAGCCTGTTGGCAAGAAAATGGGCCCTGAATTTTTATTCAAAGTTATACAAGGATGATAGTTGGAATTTTTGGCAGGAGGCAAGCCATTGCTTTTCAGAAAATGCTGTCAGGGGAAGCTTTTTCTGAGTTACCTGCTGGGTCCAAGCTCTTTTATGTTGTTGTTGTGACAGGTAGATTTATAAGGCTTGAAATTTGTACAAATCAGTTGTCATTCAGTGCAAGCTGTCAATGTGTCAAGCTGTCATGCCTGCTGTGAGGGGATGCCTGAGGGGGTGTACAAGGGGGCAACCATGGAGAAAGGAAATGAGTTCAAACAGACCTGAAATGGAGCTCACTTCTTTGGGTTTTCTGCCCCTGTAGAGCTGGCATTGATTTTTCTTGATGTTGAGCAACAGCAAACCTTAAATGACATGTTGTTAGCAATCTAAAGTTGCTGTTTATTGTCTTTTAAATGGCAGCAAATCATGCAGAAGAGAATATAGTGTGCGTTTCTGAGTTGTGCATGTTTAGCAGCATCCTGTTTGTGTCACTTTGCTGGCCTGGCTGGTTTCAGCTGGGACAACTGCTGCTGCTGAACTGATGAACAAAGCTTTGTGAAGAGTTTTGCAGACATGATCAGAGAAGAAGTGCTGCAGTCTTCTTTTTAAAGACTGAAGATCATTAGTGATCATGAAGTTCAAATGGGAGAATATCAGAGGTGTTGATGTGTCAGAAATGGACATTTGATGTGCTTGCATTTATTAGAAGGTACAATATGTTAGGTTGGTTTATTGATCACATTCTCTGGTCCTTGGATTCAGTAAGAGGACGCTTCATAGGCAAGATCAGCTGTTGAACAAGAGCTACGCTAGCCTACCCCACCATATGTCTGCTGAGCAGTGCTAATTTGATCGTATTGTCATTTTCCAATAGTTTATTGAGTAAACCAGAATAAAACCTGAGCTTCCTAATATGTGTGCAGTTCCTGCATCATGTTTACATTTGATGAAGACTGCACACTTGCTTTGATTGCAAGCTATGATGGTAAAGCCTTACATAACACAGCTCGTGTCACTTTACTCTTCAGGGTGGCAGTGTCTGTATATGTTGACTCTATCCTGGTAAATATCATTAAGAGCTGCATCCCTTGAATGATGGAGCATTTCCTGTGTGTGACCTGGCCCCTCTCCAGACTTTGTGTTCTCTCCACATCTGGACAGGCTGTATTTGCTTTAATTAGTCATAAGATTTTTGGCCCATTCAGTTGATTCTTCATCCATCAAGCAGTACTGGGAGGGGGAAAAAATACTGGCTAGGGATGAAAACTGGGAAGGTGACATTTGAGCAACAGTCAGTGTCTAGAGGTAAAAAAATTAATCAAAGATTTCCATATAGCCGTTACCAGCTGGCATTCATGGCCTCTGAGCCGTTGAGCTAAAAAGTCTACAGAGAGGCACATGGCGCAGCTGAGTTTGTCTTGTAAAAGCGCAGCTGTCCAAAACATGACAGCTACAGCATTAGCAGGGCCATTAAGAGGTGTAGAACATTTCCAGGGAAATGATTTGAAAAATGACAATGCTGGCTCCTGTGTGATATTAATTATACCCTGTGCTCATGGCAAATAAGCTAAAATAGTTGGCAAGAAAGACAAAATGAGGTGTCTTGTTTCTGATAGTCATTTTGATCAGTCATAGTACAAACTGGTATAGCTTTTTAAAGAAACAATAGCACTAATGGACAAGCAACATTTCTAGATGAGTTCTTTTTGAATTCCTCAAAATAAAAAGGCAAAGCTGCAGCCTGTAGGAAAAGGTAATGCATGAACCCTGAAAGCCGAAATAATGACAATACTCTTAAGATCTAAGTTCTGGACCATATGTCAGAGAATACTTCCTGCACAGCTCCTAAAAGGCTTCTAAACAACAGCATAAGGCCCATAGTGTGAAACAGTCACATACAAACCCAGGAAAATTTGGCACGGCATGAATCAAATGTCATGAGTTGTTCTATAGTGAAGAATGAAAGACATTCTGATAGCATGTGAATAGTGTTGAAATAAGGCAAAAAACTACATTGTGTGGATATAGACAGAACCAGGTATAAGCTGGATGTTATTTTAATGGTCCTCTAGGAAGCAATGTTATATTTGTTCCTGATTAAATGTGTTTGTTTACATACCCTGCCCGTGTATTCGTGGATGCAAAAACTTAGGCAGCACATGTTTGTGCTAAATAGTAGGGTCTTTGAAATACTCATGATTATTTTCAATATTTAGTATTTTGCATCTTAATTCCTTTGAAGGTATGCATGTTTCTTGTAAAAGAAGAATTACAGCCATGACTGCCTTGATTTCACCTGGAAATAATTTTCAAGGTTTTGTTTTTGTATTGGTAATACTCTGCTGATGTCTGTTCTTGCTATTAGGCTCACACAGATGTCTAAGCATGATGCCAACTGCTTGACCATCAAACAGCTGATGAGGTTGTGTGTTTCCTATAGCATCCATGCTGCCCCCTTTCCTGGAAAAGGACTGGAGTTGGATATTAGAGGGGAGTGTATCTGCTTAGAAGGACTGAAGCACCGTGGTCTGAAGTGCACACAGGCTGCATTGGTCTTGCTCTTCTTTTTGCTTTCTTGCAAAATATATTTTCCATAATATACTCATGTGTATTATGTTGTTGCTGTGGCATGATAGGTCAGTTGAGGGGAATGTTCTAATTGAAAAATGATCATGTTTGCTTCTTTATTTCTTGGAATAAAAGAAATGGTTTTGGTTTTCTGCTGGATCACATTTCCTAAACAAGTTTAGCAAGCCATTGACTAAACAGAAAATTTAAAAAGTAAGCATTTCTGTAACTATCTACATAAACCTTGATGCTTTGCTTGGGTGCCCAGGGGACAGCCAACTTTTCTTTGCATGTTGCTGTAAAGTCAAGTTTCTTGACTTTTTTGTGCTTGAAGTAGCTAATGCTGTCTGTTATTCATTCCAAGGAATGATGAACCCAATGTAACCATAGTCCTCCCTTAGTATGAAATGCAGTATTCAGCTTGGCTATTCAGCTTTTGTTGATGAAAGAGCCAAGTTGCTTGGATTTGCCAGCTCTACTATTGGGCTGATTTGGTAGGAAAAAAAAAATAAACCTCATATCTTTACATTGCTGCATTTACAATGGGAAACCTACTGGTGTTATGTAGACTTGAAAGGGGGAGACAGGTGGCTGAGAAGTATCTAATATAATTAGTCTTAAATTGTAATGCTTTCAGACTTTTTTGAACTGATAATGCTAAGTTTAAATTCTAACTCTGTACTAGGGATTAGAATAGAACTTTTCTGGGAAACAGTTCACTGTGCTGCCACAGTGCACTTTTTCCTCTTCTGTGAGACTCACTGCTGCCAGTCAACATGCAAACTTTAGGTGGTCCACAGGTCTGATCCTGTTAAATTAATCTCATAAAGAGGTTCATAATAAATTACAGTTTGCAAATAGCCTGTCATAAATGAAAACACAAGTGTAATGATGATAAACTAAGCATAGTTGGTGATTCTAAATACTTTGTGTTGCAAGAGATTTCCCCCTGTGTAGCAAATTCTATTGAATAATGTTGAATTTATGTAAATAAGTAATGCCTTTCTCCCCCAAGATAATGGAACTTTAAAACTTCAGATTTGCAGCAGGGCAGGGCTTTAACACCCTGTGGAGACAGAGACCCAGGATCATTCCTGAATTCGTTTTTTCTATGCCTATACATGAAAAGAACTCCAATTTGCTGGCTTGCCCCAGGAAAACTATTCAATAGGCTTTTCTCTAACACTGGTGAGCAGAGCTTTTTTCTTGGTCTGTGGATCAAATACATCACACTGCCCCATGCACTGATCCTGTAGTTAAATTACCCTATATAAACAACTCTTTGTTATTCCTGCCTGTGAAAAATGTTGTGTTCTTTTGGTAAAGAAGAAAATAGACCTGGAAATAGAAGGTCACAAGCAGGTCAAAGTGTTTAGCTGAAAGGCTGGCAGAGTTTCAAGCAGTGAAGTTTTGAGATCTAAGATTGAGATTTAGTTGAGATGGAAGTTAAATTTTGTAATTTCTTTTATTTTTTTTTTAAAGCGTCTGGTCACAAGATTAAGGGGAGAAATCTACTAAGGTCAATGTAGACTATTTGAAGAGATGCTTAAATGTTTTGGCTCTGCTATCTCTTAATCCTTTACTAAATGTGTTGAACGTGAGAAATAATACATACTGTTAAAGCACCAAGTGCAGAGAAAATGTCTTAAAATTACAGTGTGTGGCAAATTAGAGTCTACTTGCTATTTTCTTTTTCCCGAGCTGAGGCAGTCTGTTTTTCTTTTACCTTGTTTACCTTGAAAACATGCTTTAGTGCCTGTGGTGTTTCTGTTAACCTCCTTGAACTCTTGTGATTTCATTCATGTGATTTGTTATTGAATGACCTTTCCAGGATTTTACAAAACACGACCTTTTCTTGTCAAACATTCAAAGGTTTGTAAAGAAAGGCTGTCATGGGGACAATACTTGTTTTGCTAATTATAACGAATGTTTCCAAACATCCTTGAAAACATAGATTCATATTTCTCCAGCCATTGATACTTCTTTGTTAAAGTTCTTTTAAAAGATTTTTTTTTTGAGTAACCACTAGTGTACAGTGTTTTAAGAATAAATGGTGTTGAAGTATTACTTGTCCCAATGGGTTTTAATTACAAGCCTTGTCAAACGAGAGTAAATGTAATGAAGATACTACTACAGTTGTGAATCTTTACAGCTGTTTTCAGGTGACTTGGAATTGTTTGTCATACTTTCAGAAATTTTATAATACTGGCTAGGGCATTGTGAGATCAGACTCCATACAGAGGGTTGGGTTTTTTTTCCCCCAATGCTGTTTAATTAAGATGATAAAAAGTCTTCTCTTTTTTTAAGAGAATATAAGTGGCATAAGAGGAACTCCTAAAGTATTTCCATTGTAAGTGCAACTAAAAGAAAAGTAGTTGAGCAGTGGATGCAAAGTGCTTTATAACACGTGGAAGAAATCTGCATTATTACAGAACTATACAATACTAATGGATGCAGTACAAAATGTGTTCTTAAAATAAAAGCACTGATTCTCCATTTTTTTGAATGAAGGAAATGGGTAGACATGAGGCAATGGTGAAAAGACTATAAAAAGAAATGCAAATATTTTGCGTTTATGTTTGAGTTTCTGGGTATTTTATGATTATTGGGTTGTTTTATTTTGTTTTTGCAACCACATCTTTGGTCAAATATAAGTTCACTAATGTGAACCTGATATCAGAGTTTCTTTTCTATCACAGTGTCCAAAAATAAGGCTTTTATAAATTTATATAAACAAGACTGATACCAGGTGGAACACCTGGAGGGGAAAAAATTAGGTAGAATCTTTTTGCAGAATGTTCATCCTTTTACAAAAATATGGATTTGTTTGTATTTTTGTATGTATGTGCAGCTCTTAGTTTTAACCCTGAAGAGTCATTGTAGGTATTAAGTGGTGACATTTCTTTTGAGGTTGAGTTGTCTGTTAATTCAGAGTGTAATTTTGTCTTTTCTTAGAACTTAACTAGAGGTAGCATAGAAGCCGCTCCTTTTCTATGAAACTGTTGGCTTTTCTCTTTCCAGCTCTTCCATCTTTCCCTTGCTGAGGAATTGCTTTGATTTTTTTTTTCTTCCCTGTTGGCATTAGGCACAGTTTTGCTCTGAATTACCAGTTTACAAAGTGAGGTGTGGTGTCAATGACATGTAATTAAGTCTGTTGTATAGTCCTGACATTTACTGCTTATGTTATGCTGTCTAGTTTGGTTTGTGAAGAGCAGGAAATGGTCAGCAAATAATAAAGCAAACAGGAAAACTGAAACATAAAGACCACTCATAGAGGAACTTAAGAATTGCTAACTTGCCTTCAGCAGAGAGATGTAGTAACATGTGCACCTCTACTCTTCTGTTTTATTGAAACTGCCATAAATAAATCTCTATTGGCATATGTCCTCCATCCTCCCCATCCAAGATAATTCCTATCTAAGTATCTGAAAAACTGAGGAAGAAGTAAACAAAGGCAATGCTTATGTTTGCAAGCAGTCAGACAATTAGTTAGCAAATACATTCAAGGAAAATTGGGAATTTCATGATTAACAAGATTTATCTATTAATGTGTTTTCTGATGCCTGGAATTCAGAATCCATGTTTTAAATCTATATAATTTACACTCAGGTCATTCTGTGGTCTGAATGTAAAGCATAAAGATTTCATGAATATCTGATGTATGAGCAAGTTCTTTTTGTGAAGAAGTTAACTCTCGCTTGTTATTTATTCTAACCTATGAAACTGTAATTAATCATTTGAAACACTGTCACACTGCAGCCTCCACCCCCAGCAGGTGCATCTTCTCAACTTGTTGCCCTTAAAGGGCTGCACTTCAGTTTTCTGATATTTTATGTTAAACCCAGTTTCTACTTCCCTTAAGTGAATGCTAGACCATGCTTTTGTGTGTTCTGATGCAGCACAGTGTAGTATTTAGTCTACCTCATTTGAGAAGAAGACTTTTTGTGTCTTGGCTGTCTACGTACTGATTTATCTGCCTGTATTTTTCCTGGCTCTTGCTTAAGGCAACCTATCCAGAGCAGACCTGTGGCTCTTCTGCCTCACAGTCTGTTTTTCCAGAAATAGAGCTTTTCCCATGTAGTGGAGAACAGAAACTCTGTGCTGTCTTCCATGGTACAGTGATGCATCTATGGAAGCTCAGAGAAGATAGATTTTTTTATTGTATATAGGGTAAAAATTCTGGTTGTGAGGATCACAGCCAGCTGTGGGATGGGAGGGGAAAGAACTGTGTTCCTATTCCTTTGCTTTCTGTCTGTCCTGTTGCCAGTCCAGCTGCAGGGTGATCAGTGGCTGTGGCTGGGCTGTTGCTGCAGGTCAGCAGCAGAAGGCTCTGGCTGGGCCTCCCTGGCCTGCAGGCACTGGGGTGAGGAAGGGCAGTGGTGGTGAAAGCTGCCATTAGCTTTTAAGATTAAGTATGGCCAACCTTTGTTCTGGCTAGCTGCCTTTTCCTTTTGTAATTGAAATTCTGTTAGACTTAGGAGGGAATTGATAATGACAAAAGGAACTATATTTTAGTTCCTACAGTTCATTATATTTTAGTCTGTATAACATCCAAGGTCTTAGTCTGCCACAGAACCAACACCATCTGGAAAATATATTTGCTGGATAACCCTCTGTTTATTCAAAGGCTTAAAATCAAAGGAAAGTCTCATCAAATAATTATCTTCTGTTTGATTCTGTGCTGTCTTTGACCATTTAGTATAAATAGATACATGAGAGAAATTCAGACTAGTACTACTCATAAAATTCTAGAAGTATTTAAATTTATATTTTCAAAAGTGTTTTTGACTTCTTTCTTCAAGTCTTTAGAAGGCTTGGGATAGAAGTGCTTTTTCACTCTTTTTACAAGACTGTTCTTGAGAGTCAGGCAATTTGTTGTAAAAAACATAAGAAATATTGAAAATTAGAAAAGTTAATAATCCTGTACAGTATCTACCTCTTAATACTTATCCCCTACAGTCTTTAATCTTCCATAAATCAGCAAAGGATGTCAGTGTGTGAGCAATGTTGTCCAATAGGTTGTCTCAAACATGTGAAGATGTTTATGATGGGTAGTTAGATTTCAACTCTTTTGTACACTAGCTCTTTACAAAACAGTGTGCCACTGTGTGTGCCATAGAGCTTAATAAGAAGTTGATGCAGTCAAAATTTATGCAATTAAAATTTGTATAAGCATTAAAGAATTACTAAATATGTATTTTGGTGTGCATGGCTGCTAATTTTAAATGTGACTGTAAGGTAGCTTGAATAATATATGTGCTATAATAACTAGTTTGATTTATGTAAGCTCTAAGGCCAGGTGTTTGTATGAGAAACGCATTTGGACTTATATTTGTTCATTTCAGAATCAAAATATGAAGGGGCATGAATTTAAACGGCTTGTGATAAAAAGAATGATACTTAAAGTTCAAGAAAATGTGAACTGTCAAAAGCTCAAAATTTGAATGAAGACAGTCTCTTACCATTTTCTTTTTCCATTTTTCAAATCCCTTTTTGTTATTTTCCATGTTTTAAATTATGCAGTAGTAACCACATGCTGGTTATGATAGCAGTTACTTCTGTGTAATAGAAATTAGTTTGTCCAATCTACCTCATTGCATCTCTACTTTAAAATCTTGCTGCTGCTGTGTGGTTCCTTCTCTAGAGAAGGTCTCCATTATAGATTTTGTGCTTTGGGCAGTGGATGTACCCCAAATACCAGAGCCAAAATCATAGTTTTTGTGGAGACTATGTAGACTACTTTTCATGACTGTATATTTTTGGATATAACTGTAATCATGTATGTTATGGTAAGTTGAGAATGAAGGGGAGGAAGAGTATTGCATGTTTTAAGTAAATATAAACAGGAAAAGTGTATTTTGTATTTATAGTTCAGCTGTGGGGAAACAACCACTGAATGAAAAATGTGAAGAACTTTGTGCACTTACTGGCTAATGGATGTCAGGCAGTGTGGTGATTTTCCTGCTTTATGGTTATTGAAAAATAATATACAGTGATTATGCAGATTTGACACCCAAACAGTCTATGGGGAATAAGCATAAATGTATGTGGGGGGATAAGGCTATAATTCAGTTTCAGCATAATTCTGATTCAAAGTGGAGCTAAAGCAAGATGTACTCTAACAGTGAAGGGACCACTTGCAGCCTTGGCATTGTGCTCTCTTCCACCTGGCTTTGCAGAGCAGGCTCATAGATTAGCTCATAGGACTTGAGCATCCATGATAAGTTATACAGCTGTTGCCATGAGCTTAGTTGCTCTGAAAATGTGTATTCTGGAATTTTAAGGAAAAAGAAATTTAATCAACATCTGAAGTGCAGGCACTTAAATGAGTGGCATCCATTCCAGGAGACTCTTCCCCCTTCCACCCTTGACTACAGGTGCTGTGAAGAAATAGAGATGGACTGTTAGTGATGGAGTGGTATTGAAGAATTTCTGCCTAGATTTGGACTCCTCTTTCTAGTGGATAGACACACAGTAAAAATACAATTCCTCTGTCTGAAGAGTGTTCAGTGTAGACACAGGATTTTTCACCCTTAACTATAAAACTCCCATTGTCCTGGAGATCATTACAGTGCAGCTCATTGCGGAGTTTATTTTTGGAGACGAGTAAAGAGCAAACTGTGGGTGATTTTAAAAAAAGAAGACAAAACATTTTATGCAGAGACAGTTGCAGCTGAGGGTTATTATCCTGGCATCAATTTACATCTAATAGTCTGGCATACATTTTTTCTCTTAATGCTTTCAGGAAAAATCTAGAATATCAGCAGAGGACAGCCAAATGAAAATGATTGTTGGCTAAAAAAGTTGGAGTCCATTTCTTAGTTCATAAAGCTGATTTATGAAAAGGGTATGACAGAAAGTTATTTCATTCACAGATAAATCTTTGTCCTAGGTCAGTGTGTGTGACTGGTGGGAGCTGTGTGCTGGAGGGGATAAAGGACAGGGTCAGTTAGGGAACTGCCCTGAGAAGAAAGTCATGTGGAGACATCTGTTAGGTTCTTTCAGATGGGCAGCATATGGGTGAAGGTGACTGGTGGGTTTATTGAGGATGAAAGTCCTGGAATTCAAAGTTGTACTGAAGAGCTGGACAGTGACTATGAAAGACATACCAATCTTCACTCTGAGCCTCCAAAACTTTACACTGGTGTATCTTTACCAGCATTTTCTGCTAATCAGAACAGTGGAGCTGAACCATGTTTTGGGGGGGGGGGAATAGAGAAGAGTCTGTGCAAGACCATGTAGATTATTTTAATACTGAGATGTTTCAGGTCCATTTTTCTTTATTCCCTCCCCTACTAAAAAGGTTTACTAAAGTACTTCTTTTTTCATGACAGTCTTATATGGTAGAGAAGTGAGAGAAGAACAAAAATGCCCATGCTGGAGTAAGCTGTTTTATATTATGGTTTCCATCAAGGATTTCAGAATGCAGAGTTTGGCTGCTGCTCAGGTGTTAAATTGAGGAAAAAATGCATGTGCAGTAATTTGGGCATTCTTTTGTTAGAAAATTTTTCAATAGCAAGAAAGAAGGTGCTTGTTAATTCACAAAATGTTGCTTACTAATTAGAACCTGTCATTTTGGATGTTTTGCACGTTGGTCATGAAAGTACCCTGTCACTTTAGAGTCTTTGTAAAGGAGTCTGACCCAGCCTGGAGTGGCTCTCTCTTCAGCTCTGGAGTGGCTCTTTCCTCAGCCCTTGCACCATGGCATTCACTTCCTTAAGTGAAAAGCCTTATTTGAGCAACTCTAGTCAAAGGTTAAAAACCCATGAAGAAATTCAGTCTTTTAACTGCCCAGCTCCTTAAACATGTTGTGCTCCATGCCCCCTAAGGACTCCAGTCTTGTGTTTGCAGTTGGACATCTGCCAGGAACTCTTCATTGACACCATAGGTTTATAGTTATAATAAAAAGGACACGTGTGTACCAATAACATGTTATGTATCTGAGTCAAAGGTGGATGTTGAGGGCATGATTTTCAGTAGTTTGCTCTCTGGAAGCTACCAGTGAAGTCTCTAGGTGAATAGAAGGCTTTTTCAAGCAGGCAGTTGACCTTTTGAGCTTTGGCTTCAGACTTACACAGTTGTTGGAGTTATGTAATAATGAAATCAATATTAATTGAATTGCTAATATATGCTTTTGCATAGCTTTAGGAAAAAAACTCCACAGAACACAGTGTCTGGAGCCAAAACCTCACCATGTGTGTTCAAGCTAATTTTGATATTCGTACCAAATGATGCAGGGGCTGCACGAATCAGTTTGCTGGTTGGTTTTTAAAAGGGGAGAGGACGGAGCCTATGTGTGTGAGGAGAGAGACAAGCAGTCTTGTCAGTCTTGATTAGTTCTGAGTCACTGATATTTTTCCTAGAGGATGAATAACAAAGATTTCATTTTGCCTTTGTGTTTATAACTGTGGTTATAAGCAGTTATCTTCTGCAGCTCTTAATTTTTGTTTGGGTGTCTTAAGTGCCTTGGATTGAGGGCATGAGACAAGTGACAATCAATGTGTGAGATAGAAAAGGAATTGCAATATGTTCCTTAAGCCTTAGGAAAAAAAAAAGAAAAACAGATACACAAAATAAATTTTAAGAGTTGTGGGTTTTGAGTTAAAGCCAAAGTGTCAGCTTATTAATTTTTCTGAGATCTTTGATGGAACAATAAACACTGCTTTTTTCCTCTATAAGCTGCCATTTTTTTAGCTTCCATTTTTGCAAGATTACCCAAAGTGATTTTGAGGATCTGCTCCTATGTAGCTAAAGCTTATACTGCTGAAATGATTATTCTTATTTTTGAAAAATGATTATTCTAATTTTTGATAGGTTTTATTTTTTGTTTTGAACATAGACAATTAACACAGTGTAATGGTTTGTGGATATGCAAGTTGTCACCAATGCTTTTTTTTTAAGTTTTGAAACATAAGAGCATCTTTTACATTACGAAAAATAGTCATTAAATGGAAACTGTTTATTTGGCTACAAGCCCTGAGTGTGCAGGAGACATGTTAGTAAGTCACTGACATATGGATGTGATCGCTGTTTCTTTGACCAGATTTGGTTTCTGCAGAGTGCGTGAGAAGGGAAGATAAATTTTGCCCTAGTAATACTGTAGTGACTCATAAATAAATGGTTACCCTTTGGTGCTTACAGTTTTCATTAAAGCGGCCTGAGCTTTGTTATTGACACCATAGGTTGCCTATTCAGGGAAATGCAGTAAAATTTATCAGTGTGCTTTCTACACCTAATAAATCATCCAAACAGGGAACCATATGGCAGATAAGACCTTGAAAATGTGGCTTCAGCATGTGAAGAGTCAAGTTGCTGAAATCTTGAATGATTACAGCTTGTGCATTTTCCCCTGGAATATCTTATAGTTATTTTACATGCCATTTTCTTGTTCATCCTATTGCCTTTTTGTCTCTCTCTCTCTCTCCCTCTTCCCCCTCTTCTTTTGCAGCAGTACTGTGATTTCAGAAAAAAGTCGAAAACAGATAAGACATTTTTATAATGCCTTGCTGGTAGGAGGAAGAGGGGCAGGGAGGAGCAGAGACTGATGGGAAAGGATGATATATGTGGCGGCTGTGTCCCAACTCTCCTCTAGCCCATTGTCATTAATCATGGCTATTAGTTTTTTCAGAGCTGCCTTGTCTGCACAGTGCCTCAGAAAAGCCATTGTTTTTTCATGCCACAGTCCAGGGAAAGCAGCGGGGGGTGTGTGGGGGTATGGATGGGACCTTCTGTAGTACTCCTTTCTCCTGCCTGATCCTGTATTTTTTCTTTCTTTCTTTCTTTCTTTCCTTTTTTTTTTTTTTTTTTTCATTTTTTTTCTTTTCCTGCACCTTTCTTGAGGGAAAAAAAAAACCTCAGTTGGCTGTTTGTACCTGTGTGTAGGTACTTATCTGGTGACATAAACATAGGTCAGACAATTGTAATACATATTCACTGACTAGAGCTTTGGTATGCACTCTGCCATCCTAAGGTGATTTTTTTGAAAAAAGAGCAAGACTTGTATTTGGACACCTTCTAATCTTAGGGCATTGGCAAGATGTGAATACCTATCTATGATACATTTTACAAGAGGCATTTTTAAATCTCAGTGTTTTTTCTCCCTCAATTAAAAAGACAGTTTTTGTCTAAAGTTAGTACAGTTCTGCAGCTGCTGTATCCTTGACTGCTTCTTGGGTAGACAGAAATAAAAATCTTCCCTTAAAAGTGCCCTTCTAATAAAATAAAATCAAATAAACTCCAAACTTTCATAGTGGCAGAAAGATTAAAATGTAGTCAATCAAGCATCTGTCCAGAGTACGCTTTCAAAACATTATAATGGAGTTTGTTGTTCTAAAAACATTCACAAATATGTACTGTGTAAAATATATAAACAGCACGACTGATAATAGCATTTATACATTCACAGATTGGCAGCCAAGGTTCAGCAAGGATTTGTATTTTGAAAACTCAGGCATGTTATTGTAAGGGCAAAGGAAAAGTTGTGAAGGTACAAATTTTGATTACATTTTATTACAGAGAAAAATAGCATATTGGAAAACTGTTAAATTTTGGCTTTTAGAACATTTACAATATGAACGTAGGTGTGTGGTCTAATTACACTTTTGCTGATTAAAAGGAACAAAATGTTGAAGCAAGTGGTCTTCCTGTTTAGTTTCTACTCTATAATAAAGCAGAAATGGCTTGAAAGTTAGATTTCACAAGCAGTGGTGGCTGGAGAGAAAGGTTCTAATTCTTAAAAATATTCAATATTATAAATATGTATCTCTTTGAATCAAATGGCGTGTTGATCCTTATGATTATAAAAGTCCAAGTGCTTTGATGTCTCTGGATTTAAGACATGTCATTGGGAAATGTATGAGAAAAAAATTGGGATTTTTTCCATCACTGTTTTAAAGAGCTTTAGTGTCTGAAACTTTAAACCAAGCACTTTCAACCTGCAGGTGAAGGTGAAGCTCCTGCTACAGGATGGCAAGAAAATCATTTTTGCAATCATAATGCATCTCTGGCGCAAAACATTTTTCTTTTTGCAAAATTGTTTTAATTATCAACAAGATCCTTGGATTTTTAGGGCAACTGTGCTTCTCATGGACCTGCTATGTAGCAAACTGGGCTACAGTTGTTTGTGAAACTTCTGCTATACATAAGTGATTTGATTTCTCTTTTTTTTCCCCCTCCTATTTTGCTAATAATATCACTGTGGTAATATCTTTCTGCAGGAAGCCCAAAAAACTTGGTTTTCTCAATCTGCATGCGAATACAGAAGGGGAAGCTGGGATCTTGAGCAGCTTTTCCTGTAGTTTGAGCCTTGTAAAGCTGTTAATATTGTACACTAGGAATATAGTCTCTAGGGAGATTGGTTTTAAAATGTGGTTTCTGTGGTTGCTTAGTTATACTAACATGGGATGATTAAAATTCCTCCTCAGGAAAAAAACCCAACTTTTTCCACTATGCTTTGAGAAATCCTATCACTAATGGTGTGGGCTGGTGGTTACCAAGCTCTTGAATTAATAAGAAATTTATGTAAATTATTTTACTAGAGAAATGAGTAGATTGACTATTTTACTTTAGTCATTTTTAGTGGAAATTTTGCTAAATTGAAGTTTCCACTGAAAGTACTAGGCTGTGGGTAGGATCACTCTGTGTGCCTTAACTGGAGCCCAAAAATGGGCATACAAAAGCATTCTCCATGGTTAGATGGGCTCTGGTTTCTGATCTATTTTCTGCGTTTTATTTTTATTTGTCTAGTTTGTCTATTTGTCTTGTCTATTTTGTCCAAAGATTTGGAACACTACACTTAGTACTAAGGTGCATGTGTCAGTAGTCTGTCCATACCTGAAAGAGGGTTTGGGTGAGTGAGGTGACCTGATGGATCTAAATTTGCACTTTTGACATAAGAGTTTGTGTTTGCTTCCTGCAAAGGGGGAGTAGAATGAGCAGGCAGTTGCAAACTTTCCAGTATGCTGAGTTCTGTACGAGTGATTTCCTCCCAGTTTTGTTGCAGCTTGTCAAGATGAGACTTTAGTTTTCTGTAGGTAACTGTGGGATGAAAATGGTTGTAATATTCCTGGGAAAACCTTTACTTACGTGCCTCTAAAACACAAATCCACTGACTGTCTTGCAGACATCTCTAGTATAAATTGCTATATCCCCTGTATTGCATAGTGTTTGCCCCAAGACTTTGTTCTTGAGTGCTGTGATGCACTTTTAAATCTTCATCTNTTTCCTGTCCAAGCCTTGCTTATTTCATCCCTATTATTTTTCTCCTCTTGTTGTCTTCTCCAGTCTCTTGTCTCTACCTTCCCATATCATAAGGAGATTACCCCAGACACAACAGTATGTACTCTATGCTCTTAGTCTTTCCTGGAGTTAATCTTCTCATTTTCAACATCAGGAAGGAAAAATCCCTGAAACATGACTATTACCAGATTTGCTTCTATCCTTGTGACTATCGGTGAACATCTGTCATCTGGCATGAAAGATATATTCTTTTAAATTCCTGGGCTGGTTTATCAGGGATTTTTAGAGAGAAAACTCTGTTTGTATGTCCTTAATTCCTTATTTTGACAGTGGCCTTCCACCTTAACACCTGGGCACAGGTATGCTGTATGGTGTGCTGAACAGGTGTGTTCAGGAAGAACAATTTAAAATATATTTTGGATTATCTTGAAATATCAATAAAGATAGTGTGGGAAAAATAAACAAATATTTTTTCTCTTTAGAGACAAATTATTTTATCTCTGTGTGATGAAACAAGTGTATTTCATGGCAGTACAAGATTCAGTAATCAAAATAGTGTGAAAAAATAGCAGAATCTGTAATTTGTTTTAATGCATTTTCTTTAATATATCACTATTTAATTACATTGTAATCACTGAGTAAGGAGGGTATGTTCTGTGGGGGAAAAAAAACCCAGTAACAGTGATTTCTGTGTAGTACTTTGAAAAAAAAACCAAAGCCAACCAAGCATCCGCCTTGCTTGTGGATTATCATTTATTGACTTAATTAATATTTTTTTTCCAGAAATCTTTAGTGATGAACATTGAAATAATAACAATAAACCAAAAAATTAAATCAAGAAAAAATATAAGCCTAAAAAAGATTTTCCTTGATATATCTGACAAACTGGAAGCCTGAAACAGCATAAATAAGTAATGTTATTCTGTGGTGTGTATACACAGCATTGTGTGCAGCCTTTTCTACGATTTTTGTTTTCTGCAAAGTCATATGTTTTTAGCTGTGATTGTGGCCTGTGCCAAATGGTTCACCTTGTCTGGCATAATGAGTATAAACAACTGGTCACTGCACTGACCAATGAAACTAATAAAGATGTATGGCACTGTGCTTGCTTAGGGAGTCACATACACAGTCTTAAACTACATGTGACATTTATACCAAAGTAACATGGTTCCAAACTCTCTCACTCTTTGCTTACAAATTCTGAAGAAGAACAAACTATTTGACTGATGGTTTGCTAAATTTAATATGCTTAGCAAGTAAAATTATTGCCTACTCTAATGCTGTGTAATTATTAAGATACACTGCTTTTAAAAATACCAAGTGAATAATATTGATTTAGTGAACTGCTATTTAGAAAAATGCCAGCAAAGGAGGAATATTTTATTTTAGCTGCCTTAGAGCTGTAATGGGTCTGTACTGAGATATGCATGTGGAAATAAATTATGCACAAGGTAAACTATTTCGTTATACAGTACCCATAATATTAATTAAGCTGTAATTTTACCAACAAAGCTTTAATTTAACAAATAAACAGGAATCATCTGTACTGTTCTTTGAAATATACAACTTTGGGGCTGTAATAAAACATTCAGGAGCACCTGCAATTAATTTTAAAGCAAATAGTGGGACTAGCAACTTTAAAGGGTAATTGTAATTTATAATTTATTTATTTGACTTATACTGGATATAATTACACTTATAATGCATTATTATTTTCATTCAAATGTTAGATCTATCTAGTTTACATTTAAAGTGGGCAGATCGGGGTAATAATAGCATATATATTTTCTACTCTTCACAACAACATGCAAAGTAATACATACAGATGGATCATTGTCATCCAGAGCAGTTCCAAAGACACTTTAGCTTATATTAAAATAGATGTGTGTATTTTCTCTTGATCAAGACATTTATGCTATGTTCAGAAGTTCTGTGAATGGCACATTTGTACAGTAAATCTCCTAAAGTATTGGTATGACTGGGTGGTATTTGTATTGGAGTATCATGTCTCACGATTTTGCTGAAAATGCTAAAAGTGGCTGATTGTGGCTGTCCTGTTTGCCATTTTTTTTAAAGAAAATTTTCAAGACCATTACACTTTTCAAATTCTATTTAGGATTTTTATTTGTATTTCTGTGTGGAGAAATAGAACTGAGAGAAATACTGGTGCCGCAAAAAGGAAGCAATTATACGGGCCTGTTTTGTTTGTGGCTAAGAGAATGCTGAAGTGGCAGATTTGCAAATTTGTAAGCGAGGAAAGCTTAGTGTTCATCTTTATCAGCCAAAGTGGTTTCTTGTTAGCTGAGCAGCAAGCTAGAAAGCGACCGATTTTGACAACATAATTTACATCTTTGTATAAAACTATTGCTGGCAGCCGAACTAATTTGCGCTGGATTAGGTTGTTTGTCTCTGCTGCTGACTAACCATGCAATCTATCAGGGACCGTTTTCAAATATCACTTTTCAACTGTGCCCTTGAGAGGAGGAATTGATCGGGAATATACAGAGTAAAATTACTCCAATAACTTTATAGAAAAAACAATTACTGAATCATACAGATGTGAATAATTCTGAAGAGCTGAAATAAATGTAACGAATTTAGCTCTGTGCCTATCTTAAGCATACATACGGCTGATGAATTAACATAAACCAGTCTTTTGTTTGTTATTTTCCTGTTACTTTGAACACTAAGGAAGGTTTGTGGTGCACTTATAGATACTGAACTATACTAACCTTCTGAAATACAGTCTGAGTTGTGTTTTTGAGATGATCTTTTCTTTCACTCACACTTTGCAGTTCCTTCCCGCAGAACTCATAGGAACGTTCTCTGTTGTGTAAGTGCAGGATATCTTTGCCAACTTTTCCAACGGAATTGTTAGTTTGAGTTTGATAGCATATAATGAAAAGAAGTGCCACCAACACAAATCCATGCATAATTTATCATGTATTCTACATGCAAACATACCATCAATTTTATTACAGGAAAAAATACTATTATTTTGGTTTTTTATTATGAATGTGGCAGTGTTGTCTTCCTCTCCTCTAAGATTATGGGTAATAGAACAATGTAAGGGAGGAAAACCTGGTTTTGCAACTGATAACCAACTCTTAGTTGCTTATAAGATGCTCTAGATTAGCTAGCAAATAAAAAACCATTAAGCACCTATTATTTTAAAGCAGTGGGTACATTTTTCATCACATTTCTCTGATGAATTTTCACTTGTGCATCCTGCTGGAGGTAATTAATTGCTTTCAGCTCAGAGGAGTAATAATGCAATAAATTATGCTGGTATTTCTTGTCAGGGAAGAATCATATTGCTGCTTCCTTACTAAAGCAGGACTAATAATGTAGCTGGAGCCACAGACTCAGAAAGTACCTATACCATTAAAATTTATGTAAGGAATCAGAAGACTAACTACTCCCTAGAATTACATTAAAAATCTGATTCTTCTGTGTAAAAGTGGCCTCTTGTGATGACAGCACAAGAAATGGGAGACTGATGCTGTGTCTTCATATATATTCCTTTTTTTTTTGACCTTGGGCTTGTTACTCAACCTGCCTATGCTTCAGTTCCCCAGCTATGAAACAAGGATGATGGTACTGGCGTTCACATTGACCTTGAGGCTTTACTAAATTAACATTAAAGTTGCTTTATAGTGTAAGGAACAGGAATCCAGGTTCAATTTATTATTTCATGGTTATCGATGAGTACATCTGCTGACATTATTTCTTTGGATTGCAGTACTCTAAAGAGAATTATTTTAGGTAACATTGTCATATTAAAATAGTTACTCATAAAGAAACATAAGTTAAATAATACTGTTGTTTTGAGTTACGTTTTAGTTGAGAAAGAATGTTTTAATGCCTAGGGAAAGGATGTTCCAGGTGATAGCTATAGCAAGTATGGTGTGCAGAGTGGTCAATGCTTAGTGGTAATAATACCTTGTTATCATTAAAGGAGCTTTTAGCCAGTGGTTTCCAGCCTGGCACCTGAACAGGTAATATGTAGCACTGAGTGATGTTGCAGCATCTCTCTGATGTCCAGGCTCTCCAGAAAGCAGTGTGGACATGACAGATGATCATGCTTGGAAATAATTCCCATTTGGAAGTTGCAAACAACTGTAAGGTTGGTAAGCTAAGCAGTCACAAGAAATATTAAACTTGCATCTCTATAAATGTAAGCTGTTGTAATTAAAAAAGTCCAACATCCTAAACTTTTCAATATTTGTTTCTTGTTGGAAATCTTCCACATGGTTTAACCAAAACTGCCATTCTGACTTTTCAGCCACTGTTGCAAACACATATATGGAAAACTAAGTGCTCTCTCTCTCACTCTAAAAAGAGTGTAAATAATAAGAAGATGGCATCACTGCATGCTTCTCTACCAGGGATGGAGACTGTGTAATATACATATCACCCAAGGGACTGTCACATGGGCATGCATGCCTTGCCATCCTTCATGTTCAGTAGGTGCAGGAAAAAGACCAAAAGGGGACATGTACTACCAGTCAATTTGCAGGTATTTGTTAGTAGCAGATAAAAATGTGGGAGCCCTTCTGTCAAAAACTGGAATGGAGTTTAATGTAGTAGGCATAGTGAAGCAGAAAACTTTCATTTCTCCTTTCACACTTCACCTCTCTACCTTCCTTCATCTAACCCTTTTTCACCATTCCCGCTCCCTGGATTCTTATTGAAGTCACCCTGGTTTCTACCTCCACGTTAGCTTAGTTTCTATTGCCTTCTGGCTGTCTCTTCATTGGTTTACAAAGAAATAATTTCTTGGTTTCTTTTTTTGATTAATCCTGTTCTCATTACTGGTTCCTTACTCAAGCTTTCTGAAAGGTCACTGCTTTGTCTGAGCAGGGGAAGCAGAATTTTGTCATTAGGGAAGAATGAACTTGGGAAGTTAATTGTGGATATTCTTCAGATTTCAAGAGAGTATGGATGAGTCTTCATTGATTTCTTCTAAAGTCTTTGATTTGATGAGACTTTAACAAGGATAGGAAGCATGCTAAGAAATTGATATTTAGTGAAGTTTTAGAAGAAACCCATGAATACTGAAGAAATTCAATGTCTCTATTTAAAATTACTTGGACAAATTTTAGGAGTTCAAAAGTAATGCCTTAAACTTTGACAGTTTTACTGGCTGGTGGATGATGTCTCTTTCTGAGCTGTCCTTTCAGGCATTCTGCTCTCTGTTTTACAGACTCATCATCACAGCATATGGTAGTTGGGCATTGGAATATTTAAAAGGGTATTGATTCAGTTTTAGATAATAAAACAAAATTGGATACTTTTCTATGTCATTCTAAGTAGATTGCAAGTATCAATTTTTAAATAGGAAGACACACTATGGGCGAAAACTTACAAACCACCTAGACCAGAGTTATTGAGAAGTTATTGCCATGTTTGGCCTCAGCTCTGCCAGTACCTCACTGTCAGCCAAAATGTACTCAATTGTTCCAGTTTGGGGCCTTTTATTTGCGAAGAATTTCAGATAAGCTGAATTATTATTCAAAGAATGGTAGTCCCATAATGAAACCTGAATGATAGGAAGAGATCTGGCATTTCACTATGTCTTTTGACCTAAGCAGGGTTTCAGCTTGACCTTCTAGTCTACAGAAGCTTTTGTACTAAAACTCTTTCAATTTTCTTGGATCTACTCTTGTGTGCAGAAGTGAGAGCTGGTTGAATGGGATGCTTAGGAGTTGAACTGCACAGCTCTGCAGTCCTTTGAGGTTTTTTGTTTGCCTGTCTTTTTTGGATTTGTTTTTTGTAATTTTTTTAAATGGTTTGGGTTTTTTTGGCTTATTGTGTGGTTTGTTTTTGTTTGTTTGTTTGTTTGTTTGTTTGTTTTTTGTTTTTCTTTTTTCTGTTTGTTTGTTTGTTTTGGTTTTTTTTGGGTGGGGGCGGGATATGAACATAGTGGAACATAATTAATAAATCCCCCCAAACCTGTAGTGTTTCTTTCTACATATGATTGCTACACTGTGTGTACTCTGCTGTTTTTTCAATGCAAAATTAAATTCCTGTTTTTTCCACCAAGCTATTGCCTACTGGTTTTAACATAAGAACTTGCAAGATTAAAGCCTTCAGAACTAAAAACATAAGTTTTCTTCTTTTGTGGAGAATACAACATTCCCCATGCCAGTATTCTGTGAGAAAGAAGTCTTGAATGAAGTGAGCCCAGAAAAAAACATTTCCCTCTTTTTCTGCCATGAAGGTGGCAGAAGGAAACAGTAGCAGGGAGATTCTTACAGTAGGTGTTGGCAATCTACTGTGTTTTCTTTCACTCTCCTGTCTTTTGGACTGTTAAAGGAAATGAATGTTTCACTTTTGAATAAAACACAGAGTCTTGGGGAAGATATTCCCCATACTTGCCAACATTTTTTCCCTCTAGGCTGGAGTGGCACAACTTTACTCTCATTGTAGACCAGTCTTCAAATTCTTTGTGTTAAGAAATTCTTCCCCTGACTTTTTTCATCCTTATCTTTGGCTCCCTAGCAATGGTTGCAGTTCAGAGCTCTTCTGCTTTGCCAGATCTCCCTAGCCCAGTTACTGAAAAAAAGTCTTTTAGATTCTTGGGTCTCAACCTAACAATTGTAGTGCCTAGCATTAGCCTTTCTGTGACAAACTGTTCCCTCCTCTTGAGCTGCTACGTGGCACTAGACAGGTGATGGCAATAAAATATTTGTCACAGAAGTGCCATCACCTGACTGTCTGTTTTAGGATTTATGGCATTTTTAAAAGTACATAAGACTTTGCTCAGCTGTTCCAGTTCTTTGTATGGTGCAAAGCTTTCCCCTTTTAATAATTTTTTACTTTTGAGATAATAATAATTGTACTTCAGAGTGGTGACAAAGTGTGAATTTTGAAAAAGTTGTTTGTTCCCATTCCATACCAGAGATAAAGCCAGCAAATATTTAAACCCCCAGCTTTTCTGGAGGCTTTGCCAGTGTAGGAGTGCTTTTGGGAATGACTTGTTAAGGTCTCATTGAAACCAAATAATTTTGAAAATCCAGATAATCAGCAGGTAAAATACTCCAATTACACTGTATAAAAATGGCTGTTGCCTAGAGAGCTTTGTGTGCTCAAAGGAGCTCTGCTAGATTGTTTCCTCTTTTTCCTGTCTATAGCACACCCTTCCACTTGATTGGGTTATCAGACAGTTTGGTGTTTGATGGATTTCTCCTGATTCAGTATTGTTGAACAAGAGAGAAAGAAAGGTTGATGAACAGTTTTTTAGGCTTATGAGTGCTCTCCAGACACGCACTTTGGATATTTAATGCCTAAGGTACATGTTTTGAGACAGGGTGAAAAAAGTGATTCATCACAGCATGCCATATTCTGTTTTTACAGTACAGATAGTGCAAAAAAGAGAACTTTTTTTTTTCCAGTTAGATTTGAAAGTTAGTCATCTGGCCAACTACAAAATTCTCTTATATATTGGCCAGAGTTGCTTCCTCTCTGAAGAGTGTTACTCATCTGTCTTCAGTTCAGAGGTCTAAATTTTCTTCTGGCTACTAGCACGGCTTCTTGGTAATCATAAAATGAGTCAGGAAAGATTGTAGAGATTAGACTTCAGTTTTACCCTTATCTTTGACAGAATGTGGCTGCCCTCACTTTGTTGATTGATGCCACACAATTTAGCAAACCTACTATTTTCACTTACCTAGATATTGAGTTAGTTCATGTAGTGATAAGAATCTTGCAAATTAGGTTTTTCTAATAATTTTCATAGAATTTTAACTTTCTGCCTTTGTGTATTGTTTTTTTAATTAGTGATTAATAGATTTGAGCAAGGAGATCTGAGTTACTTTACTCTGTAAATAGTTGGTTACCTTTCTGATCAGCCTTTTGGCACCCTAAGAATGTTACCTCATCCTCTAAGTTCTGCTTTGACAGAGTGGGCAAAAAGATCCTTTTTGCCCAGCAAATAAATCTGTTCTGTGGCTGCTTGTTTTAAGACTTAGGCTGAGCTTTGTCCCTGAAGTATGGAGTGCACTGAATAGAGAAATCTTCCTGCACTGCCAAAGCTTTTATTTTGTGACCATGATAAATTTAGACACTGGTGTAAGTAAGAAGTCTGTCACTTCCCCTCCTGCAGTCATAGTAAGTTCCATATTACGCTTCAAGCTCAATGAAGTGATGTGTAAAGCAGGCAGGGGTGCAGGCTCAACATCTGTGGAAATAATCTAGGTAAGTATCCCATAATTTTGAAAAACATGGTAGTTTGATGGATATTCACAATGACTAGGCAAAACCCACACTTTGTTAGTGTCTTCTGCAGTGCAGACTGCATACAGCTTGTGAGATCCCAAGCTGCTGGGAGCCTTGTTAAAGTCTCCTATGGATAAAGTGAAGTACAACCCCTGGCACTGCGGAACAGCACCCGCACACAAAGCTCCTGTGCTTAATGCGCAAGTCCAAAGATCAAAGATGCATGAGATCAAAAGACTGCTGGGTCTTTGTCCTTTTTACTTTATCAGCCACCTCTGGTTGGCCTCTTGATGAAGGCTTCTTAGAGGTACTCTGTTTGCATGGTGCTGGAGGGGTGGCCTAGAACCTGATCTTAAGTGGCCAGTGTGGTTAGCCAAGGGCCAGCTGTTGCCAGCCAGCTCGGCCTCAACGCTGACCTCGCCGGAGACCCTTTCATCTGTCAGGCTGTCACCTCCAATGGCATCAGCCAGGAGCCCTTTGCCAGGCTGCTTGCTGCTGATCCTCTCCTAGTAACTGTATCAAATTTTATTCTGCCAAGGAAGGTTCTTTAATGATGTTGTTTATGCAGACAAATAGTTAAAATTTCACATCTAAAAGATTAAATATTGTAATCGCATAATTAGAAAAAATGTTACATGATTTAACATAGCATTTTTCTATTTATGTAAGTGACAACTAATGGTTTCTTTTTTCTCCTAGCTTTAGGAAAGATTCTTCAACTTTGTAATTTTAAAACATTTTCTCCTACACATGTCATTGTTCTTTTTAATAGGATCTGCCAGAACAACTCTGAGCAAAAGCTCTGCATTTTCACATTATTATCTCATTGTCTATCCCTAGTGTTATAGCCTTACTGTGACTTCCTAACTAATCAGCTATTTCAACTTTCATTCCATAAGCTTTATGTCGGAGTGTAATTAAATGAGCATTAAGTCCTTTTTTTACTAGCAAAGCCTGAAAGTTCTGATATTACAGTAATAAGTGTGAAGTGAATTTTGAATGGCATTTATATCCTTTCATGGGCTCTAAATGTTTGATTTGCATAACTAGTTAAAATGATATCAGAGCAGCATATTGATTTAATTCCATCTCAGAAAACTGTTAATTAATAATGATAATAAATGTGTCAGTCCTTTATTATCTGCTTTGAATTGGTGATGATGTCTATATTAATACTACTTCAGTAATAGACCTCTGCTGGCTATTGTTGGCAAAGCTTTGACGGCTTGAATAACTAGCAATCAGAATTTATAAAATTTATTGCAGATCAGATTTTTAAAAAAATAGTCATTTTATCACATGCAATTTTATTAACACCTACTACTTAACATTTTTTAAAAATAAATCACTAAGAACAGAAACTGGCAAGGCTTTTGAACAAAGAAGAGGTTTGAATTTCTTAAAATTTTTTTGTCCTTGCAAGTCAGAGTGTAAAGAGTGAACACAGTCCCTTCATGTAAAGGAGATAATGGAAAGAACTGTGCACATTTCAGGTTCCTTAACACTTTTACAGCAGTATCTTAAAAATTTCCTACATATGCTAGGCCTATTGTGTGGAAAAGAGATGCTGGGTCAGTAGAGGTTTTCTTTTCATTGCTGTTGTTTTGTTATATGTTTTTAATAATTTTGTGATATGTGTTACTTTGACTCTTTATTTCAGAATGAAATTAGATTATTGCCTATTCACCTGTTTTTGCTATCACTGTTTAGTTTTAAAACAGAACTAGTTTAAGATCTTACTTTCCTTTTTCCATTTTGGGCACTGGCAAGAGAGTGCTTTATCTGTGCTATTTAAGACTGGATTTTGGTTCCTTTTTCAGCAAGGAACATTAACTGTCCTAATATTCAGCACCACACTACCTTAGAAAACTGCATTACAAGTGTCTAGAAAGGAAAGCACTCAGCTTTTGTCAGCAGATAATGTTCTGTACATTCCCTTTTAGATGAGAAAATATTTAGGAAACTGACTTTGGAGGCTCTGGATTTAGTTTGCATGGACTCTTAATGTAGGTCTTTAATAATTATTTTTTTTTTAAGTGTCTTCTCTTTTAATGTTGTTTACCTTCTCTGCAGCTGAATACCTGGGCTCTTGACTTGTTATATATGTGTTTCTTGTGCTAAAAACTAGAGCAGCAGTTTAGCTGCTGATAAAACTTTATGTTAGCAGTACCCAATTGAAGACTCCTCTACCAATTTAATGCTCTGATGGCAATTTTAATAAAAAAATTAAATTCTTAAGTGTCAGAAATGTTTGTTTTTTTACAATCCCTTGGAAAAATCCGACCCTTAAAATTAATGGCCATTTCCTGTAGAGAAATACTGCTGATTAATGAATAGCTCTAAGGACAGAAAAGAAGGGAGTGACAAAATACTTTCATGTTCCTTGTTTTCTAAGCATAACACTTCTCTAAGTTACCTTCATGCAGTATTGCGTGGACAGCAGTGAACTTGTCAGCTCTGATGTGAGCAACCACCATATGAGAATGGCTCCTTAGCACCAAACCTGAGCATAAAAATTCTGTTAGGCAGGAGTTAAAAGCACAGTAAAGAGAAATAAACCTGGATTTTACAAGTAACATCAAATTTCTGAGGACTTCACTTTGCACAACTGTGGTGATTACTGGGAGAAGAAAACATTTTTTTTTGTTTTCATACAGTGATAGTTTATCATTACCGAAATTCCATATAAACAAAGGTGGTTTTTTTTTTTTTTTTTTTTTTTTTTTTTTTTTTTTTTTTTTTGGTTGGTTGGTTGGTTGGTTTTGGTAGTGTTATTTTGAACCTAATCAGTGAGACTCTTTGTGTTTCTGGGAAAACACTACTAGAAATGTGTTGCTTTCTGACAGTTCCTGCTTGTCAGTTGAGCTACATTTAACAAAGTTTTGTTCTGATTTTACACAGTGGTAGAAAAAGACTCTAGTTCATTCTTGTGCTATGGTCTTTAACCAGCACTGTGGTGCATGGTGATGATGACTGAAGTGAAAATACTGGCTCTCTCTTTAAAAGGATAGGCAGAAAAGTACAATTTGAATGGTGAGTGTTCTGAGTACCTACTAAGTGCATGTTTTAGAAAAGATTCACCAGTCTCCTACACTGTTTCAAATATTGAGATCCAAATTTATCACCATGTCTGTGTGGACACACAGTGATACATCTTGCTTGGATCTCATGTTCTCCCTCCTGAGAAGGTCTGATCTGTCCTCTGGAGCTCCAGGAAGGTGATTCCCTGTGTCCAGCTTTGTCAGACCACATTCACTCTCCCCCCAGTACACAGCTGAGTCAAAGCTTCTCGCTCCCCAAACAATGGGAATTTGCTCCACTTCCACTAAGTGCTTTGGCCACCTGGTTTGCGTGGCGTTGGTAATTTTAATTTATTTCCTTTTCTGAAAGCCTCCTTCAAAAGTTTGTTAGCCTTTGAAGCTGGGAGAGAGACAGTGTGGAAGTCTAAGAATAGAGGCAAAATGTTGTGTTATGTTTCCTTTGTCAGTGGGTTGCCCTTTTATGTATTTTCTGAAGTTCCTGACAAGATGATGCATGTTGAGATGAATAGCCATCAGTTACATTTAAAAATGCCTTTTCTCTTTCTGTAGTGATTTTCTAAATGACTGATCTTAAGCTATAACGAGGTACCCATATAGAAATTCTAACTAGTTTTTCAGAATTCATCTTTGCCATATTTGTTTGAGACAGTGTTAGCACAGACCATTGCAGCAGCCTGTTAACACATGGACATTACTGGTCCCTGAAACTTCATAAAGGGAATAGAGGGGGGTTAACTATCCCTGCTGGAGTTTATCCAGAACTTTAGAGTTAAAATCCTTACTGGCGGTTTGTTTTGGTTTGGTCTTGATTTTGTTTGCTTGTTTTCTTTCAGGAATTCTTTGTGGTTTTCTTTGTTTTTGTTTNTTGTTTTTTTTGGTTTTTTTTTTAATGCAAGTATTACATATTTTGTAGCTACAAGCATCAAAAATCTTGATTTATTGACTTATGTTTAGGGTTTTTTTTGTTTGTGCCTTTTTTCTCTCCGCTAATGATTTCACTCTCACAATGTTGGGTGAGGAGGCATAAGAAGACAATGCTGGTAAATTATTTTAACTTGCACTTTAAAAAAAGAAAAGCTGTATAAAACACATTCACTCCTCATCCCTCTGCCCCATGTCCCCCTCCTACCCCCAAGTTGTCTTCTGTCCCATTCCCTTCCCCCCAATTTTATGTGAACTTTGAAATATATTTATGGTTTTCTCCACTGGCATAAATCAGATGTAGGTGACAATATATCCAAATAACCTCTTTGATGCATGGTTTTTGTTAATAATTATGTGCTGCTAATAATTAACAGGTGTGTGAAAAAATGAATTAGTAATGAGGAGAGAGTTTGTAAGCCGTCTGTTATCATCCCTTGACAAATGCAAGCAAGGGCATAAGCTGAATACAAAGGCCCTTGATTATAGTTTAATGGTATTTGATAAGTTAACCCCTTTTGTCACATAACGATGCTGAGCTTTTATTGTGGGAAGTTTGCTGTCTTATAACGGCAACATGTTTTTCTTTAACCCAGCCTTTTTAACAAGAAAGTAGTCAATAAAAAATCCAGCGTATCTAGGACTTAAAATTTTGAACTCCCTTTTCAAAGTAACTTGAGAAGTTTTTAAAATTTTATTCAGTATTTGTTCAGTGGTTATTGAAAATGCTTTCATGGGCTCTTTCTCAAATTATGGGAGCAAGAGGATCTCGAAACTGTCCATATTCCCTGAAATTCAGTGCTTCAGACAAGGAACACTTTCAACCATCTGCAAGAGAGACTACTGTTCCAGAGAAGGTTTCACAAGGTCTCACAAGTGGCAATTTTGGTCTCTTAAGCATGAAAAATATGCTTAATGGTTTTCATGAAAGAAAGTGACATTTTGATTCTGTTGCGGCCTCCTAAAAATGCTCAGAAAATTATTGTTTTCAATAACTGAGGTCCTGGTTTAACTGTATGCTTCTAACCAGTTGCTGTTTGTGGATAAAGGTGACAGACAAATGATTTAAAATTTGTCTCTAAAAAGAAAAATGGTTGTTTATTTTTACCCGGATAATTATGTCAGACCTTTATATTGTTATGGTTTACCTGGTATTTGGTATTTATTTTTATGATTGATTTATAATGGTTTAGTCCACTTTTTTCCCTGAGGTCCTTTTCTTTCTGTTATTTTCATTTCATTGTTCAGAAAGCCTCTTTGTCTTTAATTGTGCCGTGTACATCTGTAAGTGTACACTGTTGTACAAATGTAACTGTTTAACTTCAGAACTTGAAATTAAGATACTAAATTTGAGAGAAGAATGTCTGAAAAGACATTATAATGTGCTCATGACCATTGAATAGCTTGAAAAATATAATATATTTTACCTAAAAAGAGATCTGGATCTGCAAAGCAAGATGGCTGCAGGCATTTCTATTTAGTATTTGAAATGTGTTTACTTTTGTGTTGAGATACAATAAAAAAGCTACTGACTTGTTGCTGCCATTCCTATGTTGTCATCTTTGCTGGCAATAATAGATATGTAAAACATATATTGGGGATGTGATTTGTTAAGAGAGGAAGAAAAGCTTAGAGGGTTTGGGACTTGCACATGTAGAGACAGCTAAAGTCTGCCAAAACTTGATTCAGTACTGTTGGTTTTGAGACATGGCCATAAGAGAGATCAGTCAGTTTTCTGTGCAGGAGCTTTATGTTGAGTCAATAGTATCTTTCAAGAAGACTGTGGAGAAAAAAGATTTTGTATTATTAAATTGTTCAGAAGAAAACTGTTTTTGAAAACTCTCAAATGCTGATTAATTTTTCAATGATTCATTGACAGATTTTCCTGTTTCCTTCATGAACTCTGACAGAAGGTCTCCTGTGATTTGAAAGATAGACAGTGTTTTCGGGTCAGTGCTCATTCATGGCGTGGCAGTCAATGGAATATTACTATTTTCTTCTAAAGTATTCTAAAGATACTTAGGTACTGCAGGATATTAGACAGGATCAGCATAGTACCTGAAATCAGTGACTGCAGTCCTTGAAGGAAGGAGCTGATCCTTCTGCATGAGCTCTTGTGAACCTTGGGGAGCCTTGCTAGATAATGAAGCTCACAGGTTTAGCACCATCCTTACATACAGTCTTTGGAATCTTTCTGTAACATGGAAGCCATGTTCTTTAATATATTATATTAGGATTCCACTTTTTTTAAATAGATAACTTTTTGTAAAGTAAGTGTTCTGAAATACTCTTAGATTTGCAAGGATTTCTCCTTTGTTATTTGAAGGTGGGATCTGACTCTCCTGCAACTTGGTATTCCTACGTTCCAGTTAGTTAATAGAAGGGAATTCCCAGCTGGCTAGTTTGAAACTCGTGCATGTTTGTCATCTTTGTTCCTTTTTTGGAGTACTGTTTTCAGTGATCCTTTTGGGGAAGTGGAATTAGCCTGACTCATTTGCCTCCCAGAACTGAGAGACATAATGTTGCCTAAGACTGCCTGTGGTGCTGTTGGAAACAGTCACTCGGTCTTTATTTCATTTGAGTGACCGGATCTCTGGGCAGGGATCACAGCTCTGCTCTCCAGGCAGGGGATCCCAGTTCTGCTCTCCAGGCAGTGAT
This sequence comes from Peucedramus taeniatus, assembly GCA_013400575.1. Classification (NCBI taxonomy): domain Eukaryota; kingdom Metazoa; phylum Chordata; class Aves; order Passeriformes; family Fringillidae; genus Peucedramus; species Peucedramus taeniatus. The sequence goes on along the minus strand of WBNO01032078.1, from coordinate 41,076 downwards.
CACAGCTTGTTCTCTGACCTTGAGGAGGACCTGCAGACCCAACCTGCCCTTGGGGAATTCAGTCAGTCTCCACAGTAACTTACTGCAGACTCACCCCTGGGTCTTTTTGCATCTATCAACAAGTTGGCTTGATTTGGTTGCAGCCAGGTGACTGTTTTGGCTGGCAGGTCAATGAGGGGGGCATATTTTGTAATTTTGAAATGGAGAAGTTAGTTGAGAAAGTGTGTGTTGCTAATCAGTTTGGATGACTCTGAATGCTCTCTGAGAACTCCCTATATAGGTAGTGAACCCAACCTTCTCAAACCTATGTGAGATCAGTATCAAAGCAAATTCTTGCAGTTTGTTTGCTGTGTTTGTATAATATACATGGTGAATGACTGGTCTTCAGCATTTTATTGCCACTGCTTTTGCACAGTGAACTAAAATATCCATCTCCTTATCTTCAATTCTTCATTTCCTTTTTTTGTAAGCGACTTCCCGAAGGGGAGCCTTGCATTTGTTAACTAGTGTTCAGTGACTGGTGTGTCAGCTCAGCTGTGCAACATGCCAACACTAACTGCTCCTAAATAACATCTATTTGCATAGTGCATTGAGAGCTGTGAACTCTCCTCTCATTAAGTGTGTGAGAACTCTCGCTCAACCAGAAACACTAAAAATTGAGCTGCACTCCTGTGGGGTTTTTCCACTGTGAGCCCTTCCAGTGTATTATACCACTGTGACACTTTGTGGGGTGATGTTACAATGAAGGAAAGGAATAATGTAGAGGGATCATACGCCTTGGCTTCCCGTGTAAACTGTTTCCTCTGCTCTTCTCCCTTATTCTGCCCTCTTACACATTTCAAGATGTGGGAACTTAATGTTTTTAGTAGTATTTCAACAATAGTCTTTTAATGGTGGAATGAGAAGGAAATGAATAATCTATTGAAAACACCCCATTGCCAAATTCAGCACTCTTGAACTTCAGTTGTGCAGTTCTTTGTGTGAAATTATGTAGTGATGTCCAGCAATATTTTATTGCAAGTTATGTTTTGTAATACTTGAGCAATATATAACTGTGATCAATGTTGTGACCTCAGGGAAATTGCTTATATAATTACAGAAAGTTTACAGTAGTAAGACAAGGAATGGGGGAAAATATATCACTGTAAAATATAAATATGTTTAAATTACATTTAGGATTTGGAATAGTTCCTTGCTTGTGTTTTACAGAGTAATCTGTGATTTAAATCAGGTTTAGTTGTGGGGTTTTTTTTCTAAATTGGGTATTATAAATCAAGAGTAGTTGCTGCATATAGCACACAAGAGGATTTCTTATACATTTTAATGTTGCATAAGTAAGAAATACCGGTAGTTCAGCAGTAAAATTGCAAATGTAAGCAAAAGTGAAGATTTTTCTAAATTTAACTAGGTTGCATTTGTTTAGTAAACTCTAGCAATAATTTACTGTTTTATTGCATTTGCTGTTGAGAACTTGCTAGCTTTAAAAAGGGGAGGAGGGATAAAGGAAGGAGCTATGTTATAATTGCTCTGGAACTGGGGGGAGCAGGTAGAAGAGAGGAAAATACTAAACAGTCTGCATGTAATAGGTTAAAGTAGAGAAGATAAATCTTGGCAAGATAATATGTGTCTGCAGAAGACTAAGGAACTTCTGGTAATGTGCATTCTGTATTTGTGGGATAGAACAATTCCTCATAAAGACATCAAGCTCAAGATGTAGTTATGCCTTAAGTGTTTGGAGACATGAAAGATAATAGGCAGCTTTTCTTATTAGTGAATTTCAATATGTAAAAAATAGAAATTCTGGTAGTTACACTTAAAAAAAATAAACATCTTTGTTGTGTAAATAGGGAGGTTTAAAACTTGATTTGAATTTTCTCTACAGTTCTGCCTATGCATGCTTTATCTGTGGGTAGATTTCTATATCTCTTGGTCTGTTAATATAAAACCTAGCTTAGTTTAACTGTGGTTTGAAAGAAGTGAACACTGGGATTGGTCTGGATGATGTTGATTAATAGGTGTGTGAGGGTGAAAGACTCCAGGGCCAAGCAGTAGGTCCATCTTGGTGGCATCTGATGTTGATTGGCTTTGTCCTGCGCGGCTGCGCTGGAAGAGCGGACATTAAGATTAAGTGATGCTGTCGTGTTGAGGAGCGCTGCACTGCATCATTCTGGGAAGAGACAGCTGTGGTGGTTAATCCTTCATCACCAAGGGAGTGCTGCCAGCAGAAAGATATACAGCCAAAGATAACCCTCCATAACTTGTGCTAAAGATCAGAAAACTTTGAATTCACATCCATCTGCTTAGTCTGGGGTGAAGATGAAAGATAGGCAGAGTAGGAAATAAAATAACCTCCTGTGGGATTAATCTTACACAGAACATGCAGCACACAGTGAAAAGGCAGCAGCTAAATTTTTACATGTATCTTGAAAGAAGTGGATCATTCCAAATCCAGAAATTTAATTTCATTTTAATTGCTCTAATTTTCCTACTCATGATGCTTATTTAATATGTACACCACATCCTTCCTGGAAGCAGTTCAAAGAAGCAAGGGTTCATAGTGTAAGGTTTAAAAAAGACAAGCGTCTCTGCATTTCTAACAAAGTGATGCACAGGAATGGATAACAATGGAGCTTTTAGTATAATTTGTGGTAGAGAACTTTGTTATTTACTTTTATATTTAGCAGGTCAATTCCAAATTGTTATACATCAGATGAGAATGTATTCTGCCTTGAATGGTTGTGAACAGAGCTATATTGTTATGCATAATTTATTCATACAAAGTGAGAACCGTTACAAAGACTTACTCAAGTAGTCATCTTTGGAAATTAATTGATATGAAAGAATAAGATAGCAAAAGGAAAGAGATATGAATATATTGCTTTGGAGGGAGTCTAAGCAATAATTAAATTAATAAAATAAAGTTCAAAAATAGTAGTTAGTGGTAATAATTTGGTACATTAATCCATTATTTTAATGTAGACTGTTGTTTTAACATGCATTTTTAACCTTAAAGTAATATCTTAAAAAGTTCTGTGCTGAATAGTAGAGAAAAGGTGGAAATGCACATTTAGTTATTATCATGGTGATAGTTATTGCTGCGAGGAAAATGGACTATTTCTTTTAGCAGGCTGGTGGTTGGGTGGGGGTGGAAGTGGAAATGCTCCCTGTTACAGACTTGGTGGCAGGAGGAGTGGAATGTCAGTGAGCAGTGCTCACTGAGCCTGGCCTCAGGTCTGCTGCAGCTGGAGTTTGGCACTCAGTGGTTTGGTGAACCTCGTGTTGTCTGTTCACTGTCTGCGTGCTACAGAAACAGAAGTGAGTTATTTGGGTGATGTGAAGGCTTAGTTCTTGCCTTGGATCAAGAAAATCCAGAGTGAGGAGTGTAAATCTGCTGATGTCTTCTCAAATGTGGAACAAGATGCTGTTTTAGTTTCTGTTTTCTGTTGATCTTAATCACTTTCCTGTAATCATGAAAATGCTAGTTAAAAGAGAAGAACATTTCATCATTTGCAGGGAAAGTTTCACTTTTAGTTGTGTCACCAGTGTCCCTTGAGACACTCTGAACTTCCTGTTCTCCTGCACTTGTGTGCTTAAATGTAAAAAATCTTGTCCCTGTTACTATTTTATTTTTTTTTCAGAAATACTTGTGTTAATATTAACAACTGGTGTTTCTAGATAAATTAATCCTACATTTAAATCTTAGGTTATGACATCTCTCATGTAAAGGTTTAATATCTATTAACATGTCATTTGAATTTAATTAGAAATAATGAACCCAAAAGATACTAGTTGACATCATATGGGACAAGTATTTCTAAGCAGACTAAGTGTGTTATGAGTTAATTTAACTTTGCAAAAATTCTAATTACTTAGATATCTACATTACAGTATTATCCTAGAAATTAAAATGGCATTTTTGACTGCTAAAAGCAAATTGGAAAAAATTCAAATTAGGATAGGTGTTGGGAGGAAGGAGTGTATAAGCCTGCAAATATGTGAAAAATGGCCACTGCCTTTTCTTAGTAACCAACTGTTCTGGAGAGTCTTTAGAGGAAGAATAACAAATAATGTTCACAGATGTAATATAGACTGACTGCAAGGAGAAATTATTTTTTTTTGAAGTTTTTTTTTTTTTTAAGTTTTTTTTTTAGTTTTGTCTAAAAACTGCATAAACTTGATTGTATTACCAAGTATGGGACGGGTGAGGTGATGTTTGGGCTCTGTTTTAGTCTAGGTTTCCTCTGATTTTAGATTTGGTGATGGCTTAACATTGCATCTTAAAAGTACTGGCAGTTTGGAGGTTAACAAAAATGAGCAATTCTTTGTATAATCATATATTTGTCCAAATGCAAATACTTAGTAGAACCTAGGTTGAAGTGAGCAGACTTGTGCATGATGAACACTAAAATGCCAAGTTAGAAAGGAATGGGTTAATACATTGACTAATGTTGTAGGTTTATAAGAACTGGCCCTTCTCTTTGTTCTTTTTTATCATATACATTTATCATGTTCAACCTGGCAACTGAAGCAAATAGCTATTTAAGCTGTAAAAAATGAATCACTGTGCAATTTCTTGAACTGTATGATATAACCAAGCTTAATAATATTATACAACAGAAGTTGTAAGCCTAGGGATATTTTTCCCTTCTTTATTTTTTTTTAATGAGCCATGAGCATTTGCTTCTTTCTGTATGGAAAACCAAAGAGCATTGAGATGTGTTTAACAAAGCTGTAATTTCCTGCCCACTGGTAAGGACTAATGGTGAGTGCTTACCTTCTGCTGCTGCATAAATAAAGTATATTTAGAAATGGTTGAACTGTTGGATTGTGTGAAGATTTGGGATGCAGGCTCTTCGACTTCAAACCTTCTTTAAAAGTGACAGAGAAAAATAAAAGTGTGAACTTACTCATTAAAAGGAAAAAGATGCTGTGGGAAGAATCTTCCATCCTCTCTGCAATGTAGACCAAAAGGTAAAAACTAATATGTGTTTGTTGTGTCAGCATATTTTCACACTGCTGGATGTTGCATGTTTACAGCTGGTTCTGATGCAGCTGTCAGGGTACAATTGATGAGCATCATCATTTAAAGTGTAAAAGAAAATATCTTGGCATAGAGAAACAGGATAAAGTGCCATCTACCAGGCATTGTGGACATATGTAGTCACCATTTCCTTTTTCTCCTCACTCTTTGCGTTTCTTTGCTGCCCTTGCCAGAACATGCAGAAGCCATTGGGAGCAGCTCAGCCCAGCCTCCAGCCTTCTAATATCACTTTGGTAGTTGTCAGATCATATGAAATGTCAAAATTCATGTGGCCTTCGTGAAGAGATATATTTAGTACAGCTGCTGCATACCTACGTAGTATCTCTGACATTGACATATTAGTTATGCTGTCTTTTGCAATCTGATATCTTTAAATTTGCCACCTTGTTAAGTTTTGATTAATGTGATTCCATTTCACTAAAGTAATTGGCTTGGCCTGTTGTAGAAAATAATCAGCCTTTCTACGGAACAAATGCTAGAACATGCTAATGAGGGAGTGAGTTCGTTAAATTGATGGCGTGGAGTGACAGTTATTAATGATTGTTATGATAAACAGACGAGTGCGAATTGGGATGAGTTGGGCAAAAGTGACAGTTTAAAAATAACGTATATTGGAAAGTACTAACGAAGTAATATACTGTTAGGAAAACAATCATGCAAGTTGTCAAGGGAAGAAGTGTAATTATACAGCTGCACGAGCTGCCTGGGAGGACAGGGACCTGGCTGATAATGGACACGTTTTTTGTTGGCAAGGGGAAAATATGTTATGGCAGAGAGGAGTACAGATTGATAAATTAATTGGCCTTTCTCATTGTTCCAAGAGCAAACTTGGCCAGCAATAGCCAAGCAGATTAGGTAAATAAATGAAGTGACCAGCTCTTCCTCTGCATCTGACCCATTCCCTGTCCTTTTTTTTTTAATCCACCTATGCATGAACTGCCAAATCCAACTGCCTGTGGTAGCAGTGTTTGCATAAATATAGCTCTCCTGAAAATATTTATGGCTTTTAAAAATGAGCTGCTTTGTCTTAAGAAGATTTTTGTCTGAAGATGAAGGTTAATTTTAATGTCATCAGCGTTATACAATGTGGTATGAAAGTATACTGATTTTTAAAGTGAAATTTAGAGCTGTCCATCTGAAAGCTTGCAAGGAAAAATAAAGATTGCTCGTAGGAGTGTTTGGGAGATGGAGGTATGGTTGCTTATTGTTGCGTAAGCTTGGTGCTAAATGGCTTCAGGTTGTTGGCTGTAGGAGAAAGACATTTGTATCTCTGAGACTGACAGCAGTGCTATACATAATTCAGCTGTTAGATTGCCCATGTAGTAGACTCAGTGGAGAAGCAGAGGACAAATGTGGAATACTTTCCTAATAAGTATAAGGAGATAGAAAGTAAGTAGGCCCTTATATATTTAAAAAAAGAGAAAAATATGTAAAGCAGCCATTGGAAAAATTCAGTGTGGACAGTGATACTTCAACTTCTGTGGTTAATAAGAGTACTAGGTAGCACATTCTGGATCACTGCAGATACTCAATGCAGAGTACAGGGATACATTTGGGCAGGCATGGAACTGAGTGGTCAGTACTATTGCCCTTTTTACTTGCTTGTTTGCACTGCCTTGCATTTAAGTATTTATTTCCTCTATGGAAACATGAGCAAATTACCATATTTTTCATAAAGATGGAGAAAGTGATTTTGAAAAAGTTGGCTAAGAGAAAGCACTGTTATCACTGTCAAATTCCATCTGCTCAGGACACACCAGTGAATAGAAGATGGAGAAGAGTTTAGATTCTGTATGACAGCCTACAGCCATATCAGCACTGAATGGAGCCTGTAAAATGCTTACTTAGCCATTTCGCTAGATGTTTTACTGGATTCAGCTTGGTCTTGGTCTTGCAAGGGCTCCAATAATCACGTTACCAATTCCTCATGACAGCCCTCAAGAACACAATCTGTTCACAAATCTTGCCATGTTTCCTTTGCTGCATAAGCACTAGTTTATGTAGTCTTAGACTCGTGAACACTGATTCACTGGATACAATAATCTAACCAAAATGAGCAAGGATAATTTCCTATTTAATAATTAAGTCTAAGCCTTTTTCCTAATAGTATTATGGGTGAAATCCCTCCAGTCCTTGGTTTTCACTGTTAGCAAAAGAAAGAAATATATAAATAAGTTTTGGTTTCCACAGAACTTATCATTTTTCTAATAGTGTCATAGATTCAATGTGTCAGGTATAGCTTAAGAAACTGCTAATTAGTGGCTTAATGCAATTTACTGCGTGTAGATTTTATCATATTGAACTTCATTGTTCCATTCACAACACGTAAACCAGTGATGGAAAAGCCTTTTTTAAAAACAAAAATGTAGCAATTACCAGATGACTTTATAAGAGTGAAAACAGGCACTAAATTCTGAACTATACTGCACTTCTCTGGATGAAGAAGTCCTATCATACCATCATATTTCTTCTTGAATGACGTAATGTATTAAACTGTTACCTAAGCCTAAATTAGATTATAAAAACCAGCCTTAATAATTTCTAAATTTCAGCATGCACAATTTTGGTTCTGCCTCTCAACAAAATATGTTGTCTGTAGCTTGCTTCCATGGCCAAACTGTTCATTTAGGTCCTTAGCCTTGTGCTGTCTGGAGAGCTGGTATTGCTCCTGCTCTCTCTGGCTTTTAGCATGTCTGCATCACCCATTCAGTCTGGATTAGGCTTGTGCTTTGGAGGCACCACTTTTGCTCTTCGAGGTGTTTGGATCTGCAGAATCTGGTTTCTTTTCAAACACTGTTGAACTGGAGGATGTTCCTTGGAGGTGCATCTGATGTGCTTGATCTGCTGCTGAGCATCCAGTCTTTGGAAACAGGTTACATCAAATAGCCATTAACATCCTCTAAAAACCATCTAATGTTGGACATTGGGTCCTTAGCATTCAGGCTCTGGAGGTCTGCTCAATTTGGACCTCACTGTTCGCTTATTTGGATATAGTCCTCATAATACTTTAAACTGAATCTTCATTACAGGCATTACTGTTCCTTTATCGTTTTACGTAATCCTATTTTTTTTCTTCATTTCTGCCTTGCTGCACTGCTTGTATCTGTCTGGTTCATGGCATCACTACTATTTTACTTCAAGACTGGGGCCTGGCCTTTGTACTGTTTTTGATTGTGCTTCAGTTTTTGGTTTTCAATCACTTTTGAGAAATCTCTGTGCTAGTCTTTTGGTAAATCTGACTTGACTTGGCTTTCTTGAAGACAGCATTAGCAACAGCTATTTCCCTAAGTGGAGATGTTGAAAGAAAAAATCTACAGCTGATCTAAAAGTTGTGAAGTAAGAGGCATTTATTTTGACTTTATTCTGAACTGTATCAGTGTAGAAGAGCCTAATTTCTTTTTGTTGTGGCATGAGAAGGATTTAGATAGTGAATAGGAGGTTGTTTTGAGCTGTAGAAGGGAACATTAGGTGGCATATAGTTCATAAGGTGAATCCAGCCTGTGTCCAAACAATATGTATAAATAATTCACAGTATTACTAGCAGTCACACATCTTTGAAGAACAGCACGTTGCTGCTATGTGCTGATTTTTGCTTCTGACAATAGCTTTGCTTTGTGAATATAGACACCTATTGTACTAATTCTTTTAAAATAATTATGGTGTACTTCTCTGAGGCTTTTCCTTCTTACTTATGGGGAAATAAAGCATGTATTTTTAGATTGTTACCTATGGAGACACAGTGCCAGTGTATGTGTTGCATAATCTCCCCAAATAACTGAGGGGTGAGTAAATTCCTGGGTGGAGGAATGGATGAAGCTGGTGGAGATGACCAGCTTTGGTCAGCAGGAAGGGCCTGCCAACCTTGTGGCTGTGAGGAGGCTGCAGCATAACAACCCCGTGCCACACTGAAGAGAGAATTGGCTCAAAGAACAGGCAGCCTGAAGTCTGGTGGTGTCAGAGAGAGTGAGGCTGAGCTGCAAAGGAAAACCTGCTGTTCTGTGAAGACCAGGGAGTCAGGGTATGACTCCACAGGAAAACAGAAGTGATTAGTCCAGGTATTTGTAGTCACAGGATTGCAGTGAACGTGTTAGGACATATGGCCTCAAAGGGAACTGCTTCAAAGAAACAAAACATTTTGTGTCCTCAGCTGTACAGAGAGATGGTCATACTTCCAGTTATCCTGTATTCAGTATTCTTCTATTTCTGAGTATCTGCTTTAGGCATAGCAAACAGTAGCCATTATATAACAAGCCTTCATTAGGCTGGAGGAGAGGCTGCAATTTCAGAGCTGGGATGGGTCTTGCAGCTTACCAGCCTAAATTCTACCAAAATAACCACATCAGACACAGTCTTGACCCGTCCTCTTTGCCTCAAGACAATCACAGGTGTTTCTACTTGGCATTTTAAAATGAAGGTGCTGGCTGGAATTTGATCACTTGCTCCTTCTCACTGCTCCTCTGATCCACTTTTATACTATGCTAAGCCAGAAGGTTAGCTGTATTTACCAGCTTGGTGCTATAATGAATTATCAAAATAATGAAAATGACCTACAATTAACTTAATTTTAAATGGTGATAAATAATGTGAGAAAAACAGAAGTCAGCCATTCCTCAAAAAGAGACCATAGTGACTATACAACACAGGAGAAAAGGGAAGGTAGATGTGACAGAGAAGTGTTATCTTTTTGAGCTCATTGTCTTTGGGCTTTCAATACATAGCACAGTCTTGAGAGAAAGCAAATTTCTGAAACAGGTTGTCATTAATCCTTGCCTTTCAGTAGCAAACAAGGACCCTTCACCCCATCCCTTGGCCACAGCTGAAATCACTTGATTCAGAAAAGGGTAAAAGATTTTTCTGTCCCAGGTGTTTCAGTTTCGAAGTCTTATATAGTGTCCACCTGGGCCTCTCTTTTTAAGCTCATGTGTAGAATCCATTTACTACTTTCAGTTGCAAGGACTTGGCAGAAAGGAGAAAGTTTTCTTGCTCTGAAGCTTTCCACTTCCAAAAAAGAATTTAGAAAAAATATTTTTAAACCAAAACAGGGATGCTCTGCTAATGGAAATAATCTTCAGTCCCCAAAAGGAAAGAGGTTTGCATGGGGGAGCTTGTGACTGTGTGCTGCTACCAAAGGATGTAATGCTGTGCTTTCTTGCTTTGATGTTACTCAAGTGGGATTTTTTTCTGCTAGATATAGCCTTGCTATTTGATTGTACCTGAAAAACAAATGTTTTGCATCGACCTTATTTGCTAGAAGTGTTGAATTCTGAGTATAAGAGATTGAAGGTTTTTTGTTTTCTCTTTTGGATTCTTTTTGGAGACTGAACTTGTATGCATGGGGTTTTCTTGAAGTTTTTAAGCCTTCATGAGGGAGACTACGTGGGATTCATTGGTGATGAATTAGTGATTATTGCATAGTCAATGATTTAAATTGCTTCATGTTTTTTGTGTAATGCTTTCAGGTTCTGGAGAAACATTTGATTATTGGGCATATTTGAGAAAATTTGTCTTCCTGTTTAGACAGTGTGTGAGAGCTTCAAGTAAAGCTTATGTAGTTGTGGGCAGTAAGCTTCTTTGAGGCATTAAGTTATCATCTAAGAAATATGATTATTTGCTTTTATTAGCTAAATACATTGCTAACTTTTTTTATATTTTAAGGTATATAATGGTGTATTTGTGGAATTGAATAATTTAAGCTTTGTAGAGCACTGGGGTCTCTTCATGATCAAGCCATACAAGTCCTTTTGTTTCATTATACAATAAATGTGGGTAAAGTGACTGTTGAATTGTTCATGTGGTTGTTTTAAGGATGATATTATTAATTGATTCTAGAATTAAGGGTGTTAAGGCTTAAAAGAGAAACATACTTTGGGTTTGGGTGGTGGCAGAGAGGTCCATTTTAGTTTCTAATCTGAGTGCAGATAAAAGAATGAGCTTCCTATTGAGCTTGACATGTGTTCAGAATTTGTCAGATTACAGACTGGTTTTTGAGCTTTGCATTGGATAGTGAAGGGAGGAAACCTGCAGTAGTTTCCCAGTGCTTTATTACCTGTCCTTGCTGTATTATATAATGCAGGAAGTACTAATTCTCAGTCATATCAATTTGATATGAAGAATAAAACTCTGGGGAAAGTTCAATTCTCTTTGTAGTAAATATAAGGGAAAAATGTGAGCTAAAAATCTTGGTGTTCTCTAGCTATGCTATATGTGAAAAGCAGAGATATCTTACAGAATTATATGGAGCAGTGCTTGATAATTCTTAATGAATATTTTAATGCAATAGTAAAATAAAGTAGTAAATTTAAATAGTAAAATTTTAACAAAATATTTTATAATAATTACATCCACTATAACTTGTGAACTCCAATACAGTCACAACTATTTAGCTGATAGAATTTATAATTGTAATACTGAATCCATATTTCATAAAGTAGCATTACTGGTTGCATGATGTGTTTTAGAAATATGAAGCTCAAGCTGTAAATGTAATTTGTTTACTGTTGTCCGCTTCTGCTATTTTGTCTATCAATGGTGAATACTTGGTATAGAAGTCTTTTTCTATCAGAGCTTCTTAAAGCTAATGTAAAATAGCTTGCAGACACTTGGAACTTTAGGAATATTTGCTAAGACTAACTGATACTCGTTATTTAGACTCAAAAGAGAATGGAAAGCTGTAGGCATTATTTAGTCTAATAACAAATTTGAGCAATTGTACATGAAAGGGTTTTGTTGCTTTGTTATTTGCTGTCTCAGCAATTTAACAGATGTGAATATTCCTCTTTTCCAGATTGCAAAGGATTTTGATGAGATGCAATAAAGCCCCTTTTTTCCTAAAAATAATAATGTTAGTCTCATGGTGTGAATTTGAAATCTAATATTTTCAGGATTTTTTTTTCTGTGCTTATTCTGTTAATGTTAGCTCAAGTGAGTTAGATAAGGAGCAGAGAATGTGAATTATTCTCTGTGTGTTACATGCATTTTGCTGTATACTCATACATATGAGGTATATTACACATGTATGGCTTAGAGAGAAATAAATCCACTATAACACAGGTGAACTCAAGTTTTGCAAACATGAAAGAAATGCCTACTGAAAGCAAAACAGAGGTAGAAGATTATTTTAGTATTGTTAAGTAACACACCTCAGCTCAAGGTAACATGCTATATGATAAAATAGTTTAAAGTTTATCTTGTTTGCAAGATTAATATATTGATATTCACTTGACAACTTTTAGTGTTAGAACCTTGCATTCATGCATTTTCACTTTGAGAATCTAGGTACTTCAGCAGGTACATGTAACTGATAAATCTTTTTGTAGTTGTCAAAACAACTTTGTACTTTTTCTTTTACAACTAAAAGCACTTTGACAGTCTGAAACCTGGTATATCAATAGGGAAAGCAAACAGACTATTAATTTTAGTACCACATTTCACTGAGTTTTGACATTTTTGAAATATATCACTTCAAAACACTGAGACACAGATGATTAAAGGTTGTTACTGGCAAAAATGTTGTTGGTTATCTTTGTTACTGATATCACTCAGTGATGTCTTTGCATACTGGTTGAGTCTTGTTTGAAAATCAGGACATTTTGACCATATGGACTATATCTGCATCTCTCATTGTAGTCTATGCACTAGTTTCTATGCCTCCAGGGACTTCCCCCCCCCCCCCCCCCCCCCCA
>WBNO01032078.1:0-28340 GCA_013400575.1 Peucedramus taeniatus | reverse complement strand
CATAAAAAAGAAAAAAAGCCAACAAAAAACTGAAGCTAACCTAGAGTCTGCTTGGTGACTGTCATCTACCTGTCAGTTCTCAATTTTGCTGATGTGTGGAACAGCATTGTCCTGAAGTCACTCACAATTAGTTTGAACTAGAGATGCTGCCAGGGTAGGACTGGTTTAAAAAGATAAAAGAGGCTTACAACAATCTGATATTTGTTTTTCAGTCTGGAGAAACTGCCGTGTGTTTGTCCATAGTGTGCACTGTAGTCTGAAATGGGATCTTTGCAAAAGCACTGTGTGGAGCCAGTTTCCCCAGTGCAGTCATAATGGCTTTTGGTTTTTGATTGTTTCTGTGTTCAACTGGATAATTTTCTCCTTTTAAGCTGTTAAGAAATCACAGACATTATTGAGGATGTAATTTCAGGCACCAGAACTAGATAGAAATATACAGTTGTCCTTGTAAAGTTTCACAGCTGATTCAAGAGCACTCTCCAATGTGGTCTTGCAGAAAATACTCAAAACATAATGGCATAAGCATGGCTTTTAATAGCATTGGAGCTCAATCCATTAAGATAACATGAATACTCTGTGATTTCTGCTGGAGAAAGAAACAAGCATAAAATGAGCATAAGGGTTGTCTGACTTGAATTTGAGGTGGTAAGAAGCAGGGTGTGCTCTGTGCTGAATCTGGGTACTCTGTCACAGACTTCTTCATTTGTGTGCATGTAATGTGGTTTTGTTCATTCTGTGTCCTTGGATTAGTTAATATGGGGCAGTTTAAATATTTCTCAAATTTCCCTTGAAAGATGAATCATCCTAGGCTTTTCTAGAGTAAAGTTTGGGCTTAATGTTGATTTACTTCTGTTCACAGATGAATGTGTATCTGAAAACCTTTCTAAGTGGTAATGAAAATATATTCATTTTTTTAAAGAACTTATTTTTAAATTTTGATATACTTTTGTATTTAGTGAAATGTTAGGGCCTTTTAGCTGAACTATTATGAAACAGTACAATCTGTATTTATTACATTTTCTCATTCAGTTTCTGTAACTCCAAGCCTTCTGTGTAGTACATAAATTGTTCAGCATGCACTGTGGTTTAGAAAAAAAAGTAATTCAGGGGAAATGACTGCTCAGTGTTGAATACATACACTTATTCCAAGAGATCAGTAATCAGTCTGAAGCTCTCAATATGTAGAATGTATTTAGCACAAGTTTATTTATCCAGCTTTCTTTCCTGTTTACTTATCAGCACTGGTGAGTAACATCCATGCCCCTTTGTCTTCTTACTTGCTTTTTGTTTATACAATAGACAGAAAAAAACCCCAGAAATACAATATGAGAATGATTGATTGATTGATTGTGGGATGGGGCTATAGTCTGACTCATCCCATATAAACTAATAACACAACTATTAATGGACATACATTTCACATGAGCTTGAATTTTTTTTTTTTTTTCTACATGGTTGTTTGGACTCCTGAGACTCATCCTAACAATAGTTTTGGGCATAATCAATATTGGTTTTTAGTGCTATTGCAAAGCGAATTTGAAAATTTTTTGAGACTGGGATGTGTGGAGATGAGTTGCTTTAATTGTTTTCCTGCCAAACTCTTGGCAATCCAATAGGATGGCTTTAAATTAATCCTGTTTCTTAGCTATGGGTATCTAGGTCTAGAGGCATGTCCTTAGTAGTGCTAGCCCATCAGTTGTCATTCTTAACTTACTAACATTCTCCTTTTAAAAACTTCAAAGTCGAGCTATGCTAGCAATCTGTATGTTGACTTGGTTATAGAATTTCATGATAACTGCCTGTCCAGGAAGCATTATTTAATGGGTGGTGGTAAAAGTCAGGACTGATACAGGCTTGTCTTACTAGAAATTGAAAGATGTGCTCAGTGAAAAAGGGAAAGCAGTTACATACCATGATGCTTTTTCAGGTGCCAAAATTTACTCACATGGAACTGAAAAATGCTTTTCATCTGTCTGTGGTTAATTCATTGGAAGTTCCCATACTCTTGTATCTCTAGGTGAGTGCCCATCCTGTTCTTGGAATCACAAATCAGACATTAGGAAAACTTCTAAGTCACTTAACACTTGAGTGCTGTATGGAGTTTCTAATCTAAATGTGTGTTTGAACGTGTTACTTTCTCATAGAGGAAGTATTTCTAGATTTAAGTTGCATAAACATCAAGCCCTACTGCTGGACAATGGAATGATGGTACATTGAGGTCCTGGTGTTGGGCCTTTTTTGTTTCACTTACCCAGTATTTATTCTCTGTATAGAAGTCCTTGAAAGGATGTTCATTTACATGGAGGAAAAGGATTATTTGTGAAACAGATGCTGTGTGCCTGTGACTTCTTGTGGGGGTGAAAATGAAGTGCCTAAGAAATCTCTACTTAGTAGAAAACATGCTGGAGTTTAAGATGTCTCCTAACATTATACATAACACAAAAGCAAATTTCCCAATACTGGAGTCAGTAACACTACCACCAATGAAGATTAGCTGAGGCTTTACCAGATTATTTACTCAAACTCTAAGAGGATTTGTCAGTGGGGAATGGGGACTTGTGGTTTTGGGTTTTTAAAATTCTTTATAAACTAGATGAAGATGCGATAAAGTTGACCTATGGAGAAGAAATATGTTGAACTGAGAGGAGTCTGAAATGTGCAAAATATTCCTTTTGTAATATTTTATTATTTTTTCTCAGAGATGAACCTTATAAGTGTAGATACTTCCCAGAGTACTGATTCTGTTGTTCCCACTGTTGCCTTAATATCCATTCCTTTGATGTTGCAATGAGATTTTTTTATTTTTCTTCTCTCAGCAAAGTCATTTGTATGTACCAGAGTTTCAGCTCGAGAGACAACCAACCAATATTTTCCTAGCGCATAAGGATGTAACTATACATTTAAATTTATTGTAAAACATTATGCTCATCTGTAATTATATTACTTTAAAATAAAGCCTTCATCTTCTCTGAGATCTTTTGATGTCCCTTGCCTGCTGACTCTTTTTTTCTTGTTCCCACTTACGTTAATGTGAAGAGACAGTTGAGTAAAAGCACAATGAACTTCAAAACCTAGTAATTGTTTTTCAGAAAGAATGAAACTTGTGAATTAGATATGGATTGTAAAAGAACACCAGAGCTGATTAGTGTTCGTTCGGTTTGCCTGCTGGACCGTTCTGACACCTGTCTTCCTGCTTTCCCCATAAATGCCATTGCTGATCCCTCTATACTGCCAGTCACATGACAGCCAGGGAGAACTTGTGGGTGGGAGTTAAAAGACTCCCAGTGAACCTTGTCAGGCTTAGCAATTCATGAAACTCGACATAAAAGGCAACGTTAAACAAAGATGAGTTGAATCCATTTACATGCAAACTGTAGTTATCTGTATGAAAAAAGCCAGGAAAGGGGGAATGTTGAAGGGGTTACTATTTCTTTCTTCCCTTTAGGATGTGTAGATAATGAGTTGTGTAAGGCTTAGAGGGGGAAAAATAAGCCAACTTTCAAGGCATTGAAAAATTGCTTTTTAGGAAAAATCCTTTTCATCCTAACCATCTGGTTGCATCTTGTTTACAGCACAGTGTGCCAGTTTGTGCTTATTAATCATGCTTACACAAGTATCTTAATTACTCCCCATGTAGCTGCTCTGTTTTGAACTCAGAAGTTGACCTTTCTCTTTTTATTCCTTTAAACCATTAATCATACATAATCAATGCCAATGGGGCAGAGCCATGGAGAAGGCTACCCAGATTCCAAAAGCACATGCTAGTCCTGAGAAACCGTGTAGACAGGAGTGACTGCACTGCTATCAGTCAGGCATATCTTAATTAATGACTGCTTTGTGAGTGTGCATACTTACATGACTGTAACCCAGTTCTGTTCCCTGCTTTTGCTTCTGTCGAGATAATACTTGCCTTATGATACTGGAGATCATTTTAAAAACTCTCTGTATATAAAAAACTTTGAGACATCACGTGAATGAAAAGGATCTGCTTCTCTTGTCTGTGTGGTCTCATTGCTTCCGTAATAATTAAAATTTAGAGAGGATAGCCAGAAAATGCTCTAGGCTCTAGATTCTTCTAGAATAAATAAGTGGAAGAGGATGAATTTTTTCAAAATAACTGGAGTAACAAATGTATTCCTCTTCTCCCTTGCCTTCTCTTAAAAAAAAAAAAAAAGGCAATGGGAGAGGGACAAATTGTTTTGAAAAAGCATGGATTTGAGAAGACAGAGTGGAATTTCAGAAACAGCACTTTGGTTTCTGGTGTACTAGGCAAGCTGTAGTATGCAAAAGTAATTTAGCCTGCCCTGAAACTCTTCAGCGTGATGAAAATTTTATCAGTAGTGTGGAAAAGACAACTATCCAGCCTACTCATTTAGTCAGCTTACATGTTTATACACAGGAAAGAAAAAAAAAATGGATTTGCAAGTATGACTTGCGATTTCTCCCTACTGCTTTTGTTTTTGTGTTTCTTTTGGCCATAGTATATTTCTGATTTATGCTGTCTAGCCTCAGTTCCACTGGAGATGCGATTTTCAGTTACAGGAGCTTTAACTGCAGTTAAGGCTGTCTTAAAAGCCTTATGAGCCACTATCATAATAAGATACTTATTTTTATTGCCAACATGGAAAAAGAAAATATTTCCCAACAAACCACAACAGGATCAGAAAAAGATTCAAAACCAGTATCAAAAAACTTGTGTCATGAAGATTATTAATATTTAATTCAGGTAAAAGCTTTGCCATTCCAAATGTAGAATGCACTGCTGTGTCTTCTTATGTTTGAAAAATACTCATTCATGAACAGAGTAGTGTGCTTTTCATGAACACCATAGTGTGCGAGCTGAACTGTTTCATCCAGTCTAGTGAACAATTGTGCTATTTTCTATTGGACAGTTTCTTTTATTTGAGCTGAATTTTTTTTTCAGTCTTTTTGCATAGTTTGGGTGTTTTGATGTCCTTGCGTTTTTGGTATTTCCTAGAAAATTCCTTGAGTGTTGTTAAACAGTCTAGCACAAGCAAGCAAAAATGTATTTAGAGAAAATTATTTTGAGAACCTAAAAGGAAATGCTCAGATTTTGAATAGGGGAACTCTTTCTGGCCTCACACTATAGGTTTATGTCCCTTCCTATGTGGACAGCTAAAGATTATTTCAGAGTACAGACTGTAGGTCCTGTAAAACAGAGAAATGTTGCTGACGAGATGTAGCAGTGACAAAATGTGGTGAGACAGCAGGGTGAATAGGAGTAACAGACCTGAGCAGGGCCAGGCTGGGCTGTGTTGCTCAGGTGCCTGGCTGCAGGGTGAGCCCAGCCTCCCACTGCCAGGCAGGAGCCATGGGCAGCTCCTGCCTGCTGATTTCACCAGCTGTGTGGCCTTGCCTTTATCTAGGGCTGCAGCAACAAGCTCTCATGTAAACATCCTTTTATTTGGCAGTAGAAATGAAACATAGAGTTGTTTTCATTGAAGAAAATATGGTAAGGGCTGAAATGAGCAAAATGGTGCAGCCTTTCTAAGCATGGCATCTGCACAGTGGGCTGTACCCTCACTGGAGGCCCTGTGCCATGCTGCACAGATTGGGGTTCCCAGCAGCTGAAGGACCTAAGATTATCTGTATGATTCTAATTTTCTTAGAGTGTTAGCTCCCATAACTAGTGCACTGCTGCACAGAGTCCAAGTGCTTTTCTTTCTGGGACTGTACTGAACCAACACCCCTTGGTGCAACAAGCTCTTGACTGCCCGAACTAGCTCACTGCTGTTTCTTTCCCGCGTTATTCTGTTCTGCTGTTTTCTAATTATATTGCATCTCTTTGTTTTCTTTGAACATTTAAACTGTAACTCAGAGGACTAAGTCAGAAGATTCTGTGCTGGAGGTGTGGATCTAGAAGTGTTTCTTGTACCGCAGTGCTTGCAAAGGCATTGTGTTGAGGAGATAAATGATGAGAGTTGTTTGCCTGTGTAAGGAGCAGGCAGAATGACAAGGTAGGGAGAGACTGATGGTGGGGCAGAAAAGTTACTTTTCACCAGAAGCAGATTTTAATACCTGGGTATTTTTCTAGTAAGAGCTCCATTTCAGAAATTACCACTGGTTCATTTGCCTGTTGAGGGATTTTAATTTCATGTCAGCTGAAATGATGATATTATTTGGAAGGAATTCCCGTGATTTATATAAATGAAGAGAACATGGCAACTGTTGTTCCCATCAATGACTGTTAAAATGTTATGACCTACTGTACCTCTCATTTTACATCTTCATTCAGCCTTGTTCTTCTGCTACATAGCTGATAACTTTGTTATTAGGTCTTCATGTACTTTACTGTTTCTCCTCCTCCAGATTATTTTATAGCCTAACATTGGAAATTTATCTCCATAATCAGGAGTAGAGTTGTTTCCTGAATAAATGCTGCTGTTTTCATCCCACATACTTCTAAGGGAAACATTTTGTTTCTAGTCACTTGTATCATTGAAGATAGTAGTGTTTTAATGCCCTCTTTCCTCTTTAATGTGTTTTAATCATTGCTTTTACCTCATATTTATATTCAGCTTTCTACTTATATAGTTCATTCTTTAATTCTAGTGTCAAGTCATGGGAAATGTTGGGTATTTTGCCCTCTTGAAGTTGAAATAAATACATGACTATCTCAAGTGAATTTTAATTGTCTTCTGTAAAGCTTTTCATTAGTGTCTTGATGTTATGAGTCCACAGCAGATCTAAATGGGAAAATGCCTATGTGAAACCAACATTATAGAGCTATAATTAATCATAAACACATTGATAAGAACAAAATAATCAAGGGATATGCTATTTGTTGGAACAAATGGGCTGCTGAAAGGTGGCCTATGTGCTCAATTTCAAGCTCTTGGAACTGTGCATCTGTGGTGACTGTACAAATCCAGTGACAAGTAGTTGTCGGCTTCTGTAAGTGAGCACAAGGACATGCTTCACCTGGAAAGTGGTGTGGGTTTTTTCTCCTTCTGCCAAATACAACTGGATATTCATACTATGGGAAAAAGAATGACCTTCAGCTTTATGCAAAAGGTTAGTTTTACCATTGTGAAAGTGTCTGTTGTTTTGGTGGAGGAAGAATAAACAGAACAATTTTTCTATTAATGTTTAAAGGCTTCTTTTAGAGTTAGTTTAATAAACTGTCTGTTTCTATGTTAAATTTTAAGTTTGATATAAACATGGAGCTTCATCTATGAAAGCTGGGTTGCCTGTGCATGCTGTTGCCTCAGAAAGAGATGCTTAAGCCTGAATTCTATAAAACTCACAGATATGAACTTGGGAAGGTGATGTTTTATGTATCATTTTCTTGGCAGCAGTATTCATTGAAAATATTTCCTCTATCAGTTCTGACTGTTTGTTTCCACTTTTGTGTCACCTCCTTAGCTGTCCTAGCATATCTGACAGGCAGTGTGCTGTGCAAGCAGGCCTGAAAACAACTGGAGGGATGTGGAAAGATGGGAATGCCTTAAACTGGAGTCATGGCTGAGGACAGCATGCCCGCAAGCTGCAGCCTCAGTTTTGGGAGTTTTCTTATTCTGTTGGTGGGGTAGGAAGGCAGAGATGTGCTGCATATTTTGGTTTTTTTTTTCTTTCCAGCTCTTTTGGGCTTTGTGGTAGAAGTTGCCTTTGGATAGTTTAGTCCTCTTTGTTTCTGTTTTTCCCATGTTGCTCAGAAATCCTCAGTATAAGCTTCATCTGTGTATCCATTTATGTAACACCTGTAGTGAGGGATGGATGAAGGGATAGTGTGTTAGAATGGAATACAGGATGTTTTGTATAATTATGTTACGATGTGTTTGGAAAATGTTGTTTAAAGGCTTGAATTCTAGCCTAAGAAATTATTAGTAAAAGAAAAAAAGAAAGGATGAAACTATTTTAATGAGCATAAAGGAGTTGCACTATAGCTAGCATTTCATATCGTATGTTGAAACATGGAATGATCTTAAAATGGATTCCTAATTCTTCATAGTTACAATGCTCAGGTAAGAAAAAGCATGTTTTCAAAGGTTGTTTTGCATTCCTATCTTACGATCCACCAATAAGGTCAGTAACATATTGGGGCTGGGAAGAAGCCCCTTACAGTTTAAATATGTACAAATATTTTAAGTAATTGTAAGCATGATGAAAGGGATGTTCTAACAGGTAGTCTACTGAGCTCCTTTTGTATTTTGCTTTTTCTTTCTCTTTTTATTGTGCAGATCTTAACTTGTTTGTAATATGTATATTGTATTTTTGCCTAGTAGTTATATATATGTCTTTGAATATGTCAGGAATTATTCCTCTCAGAAATAAGAAGAAAAACAAAACCAGCCCCAAAATCCTTACTTGAGTTCTAAACTAGGGATTATAAATATTTGCAGAGTCTATCAGTCCTTGATAATATGCTGTTGGCTAGATTATAATCACCTGAGTTTCTTATTGCCTCACTTGCAGTTGTGTTGTGATTTCTCTGAGCACCATATTGGTTCCTTCCTTTATAGTGTGATATCAATTGGGATAAATTTTTCAGTATGTTTTGATAAAATTGTTAACATTGCAGAGTAGAATTATTAAAAGAGGTAAAATGAATGCTATCCTTTACGTAATGTGAAGCTGAATGTAAATCAGCCAGCTATACCTGTTTATATACTCTGAATCATTTTTTGGATTATCTCAAATGTTGATCTGTCCTTGACATCACTTTGGAGCCTGAGCTAAACCCGTGGAGATGATAGTATTAGTGCAGTGTCAGTTTTGTCATTTGGAACCCTTCCTCAGTCAAATTGCAGCCTGAAGACAGTCCAATATAACTGTACACAGATGTCTTTTAAAATTGGCTTTACCCTTCAAAGATGACTGAAGGATAACAGAATGATATTTTTTTAATTCAAAAATCAATTTAGATATTGATATATTTGTAAGGACAGTTTGAAAGTATAGACTATAGTAGCAAAGTACTTCTGTGGTTTTCAATCTCAGCACGGTTCCTATTTCTCTCTCCTTTACATTATGGTAACTAATTTAAATATTGCAGATGAAAATATCTTGTTAGTACTCACTTGATAGCATCATTAAGCAGCACAATATTTTAAAAATAAAATATAACCACGTTTTTCACTTAGGATCACTTAACATCAAATAGCACTTCATTAATTTAGAGTGTCTACTTCTGGAATTAGGAAAATATTCTCTTCTTGATAAAGTAGTACTATTGTGTAATTTTCTGATAGTGAAAAAAATTCTGCAGTGGAAAAATTGTGATAGTGATTCGGGAGAAGGAAAACAGTTGTATTGCTATACTGTAACCTAGTTTTAGTGTTAATTTTTGAAAATCTGAAGCGTACTTTGTACCAAAACTACATCTTGTGGTTTTTTTTTGCTATCAGATAATGATTATTCTGGATCTTGAAATTTTTAATTTAACATGAGAATCCTTTCTTTTCTGTTCTCTCTCCCTTGCTCCCCCTTCCCCAATTTATTAGCAGTGACCTTTTTAAAGATGAAATGATCACAAATAGTTTCTGTACAGCTAACCCTTTATCTGGCTGTTAATGGCAGTATTTTTGCTGTGGTAAATACAGTGAAGTCAAGTTGCTGCAGTGGGGAAACCTGCCTTCCTCCAGTTTCCTTATCCTGCCTCCACCTAGGGTACTGGGTGATATGGTTTGATGACGTATTGAGTGAAATACAGTGGATTTGTAAAAATATGTTTCAATGGTAAAATATGCATTCATTCTTATGACCAGCACCAGATGGACTTTTATTTTTCTGCTCCCAGTTGTACTGAACAACATCATCATGCTGATTGACTGTGCAAGTGCCAAAGCAAAACCTCAAAGTTTTGGAAGAAACTCTACCATATTTTTTTTATTATTTTCTGCTCTTAAGTGAAACAAAAAAAAATGATTGTTTCTTACTGCTAGGGGTATTTGCATTAAACAGAAGAATGAAGATGAGGAAGCAGGGGTAGGAAGGAACAAGATAATTTTGGCATGATAATATTGAGATGCATTATTTCTGATTAAAAGTCTCAAAAGAATTCTTTAGATCCCTGCTAAACTGAGAAATCTCAGTGCATGAAATTAGTATGTTTGTTCTACTATGGCCTGCAAAGGATGAAAGGGGATATAGAGGGTTAGCATTTAAAACTCTCCATTTGCTACAGCATAGAAACTAGTCAAGTTTCATGGGAAAAGTCTGAGTTGCACTGTTCTGTGGCATCAGTTCTTGGTTTTATTCCATTTAACAACACAGCAGAAAAGGCCACACATATTAATCTAGAAGGTAATTAATATAATCAGTCACTATTGATGTATTGTTGACTCTGCAAAATCTGTGAGAAGGTTTAGCACGCAGACAGCATGATTTGCTTTAGTTAAGCCAGGCAATGCCTGGTACACTCACTGTTATTTTTTGCTAGATTCTTTGCTGAATAAAAACCACTGTTATAAAATTAAAGCACAAAAAATAGCTGTGTGCTTGGACTTCTCTTTGCTCTGCATACCCTTTCTGGAAATCCTTAATTTGAAATGACCTTGCCTGTTGCTGGCTCTAAATTGTGCCTCCATGAGCTCTTCAGTTACAGGTATATTCAGATAGATCAGCAGTTCTATTCTGTCCTCTTCTATTTGAGGATATCTGTTCTTACCTCCCGCTGTCCACACTGCAACCCAAGACTACACCATGGTCGGTGGCACAGAGTGAGAGGAAAGCAAATAGAGAATGGGACTAGGCACAACTGTGGTTCCAATTCTAGCTCATTAGTTCATTGTAGGTTTTTATATTTCTTTGCAGCCATGCTTCTGTAATTTGACTTCCCTTTGTTGTGCTGAGTATTTAGCTGTACTTTTATGGGTTTGCCTTTGGGAATAAGAATCATTAAAGAACAGAGACCTCCAAAAAGGACTAACCCTCTGGTTTTATCCAAATTTATTTATTTTTTTTTTTTTCTTGCTCTAGTGTTAATGGGAGTTTTGTTTTTTTCCTTGAACTTGTAAAATATTTAGGTTATTTTAAAATAGACTTTGGCGGTACTAAATGTTGACTTAATGTTCTAAAACTCGTAGTAGCTGTGGCTTTCGTTTTGTCACTGAAAGTCTATGGCAGCCATTGACTTTATTAAGAGCAGAAAAATGATATGTTACAGAGCCATTTCACCTCCATGCTGTCTCCTCTAATACATATATCTATGGAATTGTGGTAATTAAAGGCTCTTTATGTTTTATGATTTCAGTTGCATGAGTTGAGTCTTAGCCTAATTGTTTAATGAACAGCTGGAAAGTTTTCTTGATCTTAAGCCATTACTGTAGGCTGACCTAATTTTGAGTCTAAGCAGAAAGACCAGTTCACATTCTGTTTTGTGTAGTTGACACTTCAGAAGTATGTGGCAGAAATATATGGTACAGGGCTGCCCTACTACTGATATGCCTGTCCTGAGAACAGAAAGCAATCATTTTTGGGTTGTTGAGTGATTTAATTTACTATTCCCCCAGCTGGAATCTCTTCTATGTCAGAAGGAGCAATCCACCTGCATTTAATTGATGCTGTGTCTTCAGCCCTTGCTGGAAGTAGCCATCTCTTCATATTCAAGAAAAGAATAAGCTTGAGTTGTACTTAGTGAGAAATAAAATCCATGTCAGATTTATGTGAGTTCATATAATGATAAAACAATTTCTTTTTTAATGAGTTGCTTGTAAAATGATGAGTTTGCTTTTTAACACGCAGAATTTTGAAGCATCAGCTCTGTAGCAAGAATTGATCTGTTCTGAAAAATATCTTTGAATATCTCTGGGTTTTTAAAATACGACATTGTTAAAAAGAGGTTTTTTTTTTTCTGAATGAAAATGGGAACTTACATAAACTTCTGGAAGAGAGATCTGAAATTTTATTTTTTGGTCATATTTTGCATTACTTTCTGCTTTTTTCTTCTACACAATACATTATTCAGTGCATAGTCATCTACAACATTCTTGCAACTGAGATGACTTCAGAGAGTCTGAAGTACTGGCTGTTACTTAATGGGTGGGGCAATTCTTAAGTGGGCTATTTTCTTGTGATTTCAAATGCTTCCTATTTGTCAGTGCCAGCTTAGTTCTTTGCTCCCTAGGAAGCAGTTTTCTCCTTTGATGTGCTTGCCTAATAAACAGTTGTATCAAAGAGCACATGATGGTTTCTGCTTGGAGTTCAGGTCATATTTTAGTGTAAATGGTCCAGTTCCCAGGCTGTGGGTGCTGTGTAAGGAATAACCTGACTCTTCCTCTTCACAGCACTGGTACTGCTGACGGGGCAGCCCTGCTTCCTTCTCAGCTTTGCTCCATGGTGGGACCCTTGGGGTCCTACAGCTCCTGAATTCTCTACCTCTCATCTTTAAAAAGATTAAAAAGGTGTTACTTTTCTCATGGGTTTTGCCCATTCATAAACACTACAATATGTGACTTTCAGGTTCAAGAAGATTGACCCCTTCCTGTCTGAACCAATCATGTGAATGCAAGTAATTTTTGCCCTGGGTGGGTACCCAGCTTCTCTGGGACTGACTGGTTTTATGTAAATGTTTAGACAATCTGTAAAGTTTTTTTTATTATGTGAAAGATTTGAATTCTGATGACATTATTGCGCTGGCTAGTCTGGGATTATTCAGATATAGTTTGGCAGTTTATGATGCAGTGTTTGAAATAGTTAGCACTTGGTTTCAGAGGAACCTACCTGAGCTTTGTTAAAAAAGTTAAATATATAGCCCAAATCCTCACTTGAGAAATGCTGATTTAGGTTCCAAGAAGTTCACTAGGCCCCAGTTGCAGGTGTTGTCTCTGAACTCTTCCCATGGGTGTGTGAAGAGAGGATATTATATGTATAGCACCTTGTAGAAAGTACATATCTGAAGTAAAATATAAAAACTAAATTTTCTTTTTACAAGTTGATGCCTTTGCTTTATTATCTTAAAATGAATTTTCCGAACCCCATGATTTCTTAGTTGAGTTACATGAAGAAGAATAATGAAAAGCTGAAATGATCATATATATGCTGTCACAGTAAAGTGAAGGTTGCTTTTAATATTTTGTTAATCCATAATTCAGTTATTTGGAATACCTCCCATTTACAAGGGAGGTATCCTTATCCTCCCATATTCTCCTTTGATGTACAGAGTGTGATTGTAAGTATACTTTTCTAGTAGAATTACTAAATATTTGCTCAACATTTAATCTCATTGATCTTTAATCAGTTCTAGTAGTTGTGATAACTGAAGTTACAAAGTTGAAATAACTTCCTTTCTGTATAAAAACAGGAATGCTGATTTCTTTTATTTGTATATGTTTTAAAGATACTATGTCATGTCATTTATTTCATTTGACTTAATCATTAGAGAAGATTAAAGGTGGCTTATTTCTTAGACATATGCTTAACAAAGAAGGATTTTACAAACATCTGTGCAAAAACATACAACATCTTCCTGCTTTCTTATCAGTAAATGCAGCTGTTCCTGTTTTTAAAAAATCAGATGTGTGATAATGTGGAGTAGCAATGTTTGAAGGCTTCATTTTCTGATATCTAAGACATGTTTCTTTTTCCTGAGCTTGGACAGGTATAAATAAGAAAGATAAATTTACAGCTAATGTTGATTTTATTTTTTTTTCCATTTCCCCCTGCCCCCAACACTATCAGAAGCTGTTGCCAATGTCATCTGCTAAGTGAATTGCAGGTTCTTATCACATGTACACTGGGTTAAGGATAATTAGTCTGTACACTGAATAGTGATAAATTATGCACAATAACACTGCTTTTATATGATTTAAAATCTCTATCAAATTTATAAATTTAAAAGAAGTTGTTGATAAAAGAATGCGAGTAACTTATGTCCTTCGCATGAGGGACACTATCAAAAAATCCAAACCCAAGTTGTCTTTTTAGTGGTTTTATTCCTGGTTTAAAAGTATGGTTTGCTGTTTGTATTGACAAATCCATACAAGTGAAATAGGGAACATAGTTGTTGAGATAAATAGATGTGCAAATCTGTTTGTAAGTTACTATTTAAGTGACTATTTTCAGTAGCTAAATGGCAATTCTACACTTTCATTTTTACAGCTTATTTCAGTTTTGCTTTGTTTCTTTCTTTTGGAGCCAAGTGGGGTGATATGCCCATTAGTCTTTGAGAATGGGTAAACATAGTCAAGCAAAACAGCCACAAACCATATTTCATGGCAATCTCTCTGGCCAAAACCCCATAGAAAACCTACAATGTACATCTTTTCATCTAGAAACCCTCCCATATGTGTTGGTTATAAAATGTTATGAGTAAAATGTAGTAGGGCATTTTAATAGTAAGGTAGAATCGTAACTGAGTTGTGTGTTCCTCATCACCATACCCATGAGTACTTCTGTTGTATGAATTTATTTTTTTTACTTAGAGCTTCATAAAACTTTTGAGGATCACAGATGAGCACTGATTTTTAGAAGCGCTCTTTTCCAGGACATATTGAGATGTTGAATCACTTCTGTTGTGTTAATGACAGTATAGAGCAATATTCATGGTTTCTGGGTTCCTTTATTTGTTTATTGCTTACGTCTCTCATTGAAGTCTCAGGTAAATCTGATCCTGCTTAGTGTGAGATCTGTTTGGATCACACCTGGGAATTTGTCACCTGTCTCTAAATGGCCAATAAATTTTTCACAATTAGATGGTGTTATAAGGAAATCTGGGAAATTGCAAACTGAAAACTGAGAGAGAAAACATGTGTGCACACTTTTTTTTTTTTTTTTTAAGTAAGTGCTTCACAGACTTTGTTTTACTAGTTGAAAACATCTTTAAATAGCTGTTGCCAAACCATGAATAGATAACTGTAGTGGAGGGGAAGTTTATTTTAGTCTATTATGAGTTGGTTAGAAAATTGACTTAAGCTGAATTGGTTTGCATTGCCTTCAAATTAAGTAAGAGTGTAAGTATAGATGTTTGATTATTCTAGATAAATGGATGCAAAACCTTATGTAATTTTGGTGGTGTAGTAGTGACACTTTTGTATAAACTCAGTCTTTTTCTTCAGCTACTGAAATTACTATTTAGAAAACTTTGGGTATTCTAGCAACCAGCAGTAACTACCACGTCCTGCAATTGCAGGAAGTCTGTTTTACAAATATGGTGATATTAAACACAAGATATAACATTCTTGCTTCCTTCTAGGATACTTTCTATGATCTCCTTTATTGTTTTTTGTAGGACCTAATTTTTAAAAAATTATATCTTGGAAAAAGGATGTCTTCCTCTGGTGATTCACCTTGAAGTTTGATGAGAAGCAGGCTAGCTGCTTGTTTTCTGTCACCCATAAATTCTTGCTTTACAAAAGTCTGCTTGGTACTATGGGTCTGAAATCAGGGGCAAAATGAAAAAGTGAATTAAAAGACAAAGATTTCTGATCTTAGCAGCTTTCTGACTATTATGTCAGATTTCATCAGTATTAAAATACTACTGAAAGATTGGATTTGCCTTCCTATTCCCCAAAACAGATTTGACATTTGGTTGTGTAGCTGAAGTTCAGTGTACGAAAGTGAAGACACTTTTCTTCTAGACTACATATTTGCTATAATCAGATTTTTCAAAACTTCTCTTATTCTTTCAATACAAAAGAAAGAAATTTTCTGTTTTGCTTAGTCTTGGGTTATTTAGTGGCAGGTGTATTTTCATGGTTTGCGTAAAACTTAGTCCTGTAACCCAGATGAAAATCATAGACAGAATACCTGTATTTCAGATTTTCTTTTAGAGTAGGGTGTTTTATGCAAAACTTGTAAAGCTGGATATAAAATGGGATAAGTCAAACTAAGACTCTGAGGAAATGTTCAGTTTTTCCTGCAGGGAGAGAGGAGGAAGGCATATGCTTTTGTCAGCACCTGTAAACTGACAGCTAAATAAAAATAGAGTGACAATACATGTGCAAGAAGGGAGATGAAAATTGCCTCAGTCAAAATGTCTTTACAGCCAATCCTTGAGATGCCTTTTTCCAAGAAGTATGCAACATTGGAAACTGAACAAGCTCCTCCTTCAGGAGCTAAAGTGATTTGAACTACTGCAGAATCACTGAAATATGTAAAGAATAAAACTTGCTGAGATATAGGAAGCTAAATATTTGATAAGTCATAATTTGGTTGTTGTTCCTATGTTGTTGGTTCATAAATAGTAATTCTAAATTAAATAAATGCTGGATATTACGATAATTATGGAGTTACTGAAGAGGCCTAAATTCCATTTTTAGCAGTGTTTTCTATGGATGTGTTTTGCCAGTACTAATATGTTTACCTATTTTAGTTTATTTCAGAAGTCCTTGTTGTTTATCATATTTTTATGAAGTAATTTTATTATTATTAATAAAAGTAATAGGAGATTTTGGCAACTGGATACACAACAGATGTGCTGTCTATTTTCTCTCTTCGTTTATTTTTCTCTTGTTAAAGTCATCAAAATGTTGACAGCTGCATAACTCTCTTTAAAGCTTTCATATCTTGACAGATATTACAGATATTTGTCATTTTACTTACAGTAAGTGACAGCTAAATTAGCTTTATGCTGTATTGGAGGATATCTCAGATGTAGTGAGTCCAGTCAAATTTATATTCCATTTCTTTAATGTGCTGCTGATTTTCGAGTGGTTATTAAAGAGTGAACAGTGAAGTGATACATGAAGAATGTGAAAATCTTGAGCTAGCAGATATTCAAGGTTAACAGATGAGAAATATGTTCCCCTTTTATTACTTCTATCACATTGGATAGTCTAGTTTTTCCTTCATTTTCCCTTCTTATTTCAGCTAGATGTGGGGTTGAAGATCTATACATTAATCCTGCTTTAATAGATACCCCCTTCCCAGCTGAGTATTTAAGGCTGCCAGGAGACACTGTAGGTGTTTGTAGGTCACAGTGGAAGATACTCAGTGGACCAACATTGGTTCAATATCACTGCACCTCCCCACTGTGTGTTAAGTACAGTTCATTCATTGTCTGACTGCCATGCAGATGTATTTCAGAATGTTTATACACATTCTTTTTCAAAAGTTTGGGCTGGATTAAGGATGGGAAGAGAACAAACAAAGCTACTGAATGGAAAAAAATATCTTTTTGCTGTCAAGTAACTTATTCAGTAATGTCACTGTATTTTTTTTTTTTTTTGTGCCATGCATAAATACAAAGCACAATTAAGAAATCTGCAGTGGATCTTTACATTATTAAACTGAGAATGTCTGCAAAAATGTACTTGACAGGAGGGGGAGATGAAGGGAAAAAAAAACAAAAAAACTTGTTGTCTTTTATTCAGATAGCTTAATTACACAATTGAGTGTTTTTCACAGTTGTCTGTTTAAATTGCTGTCAGAAATGGAAAACTCCATAGTATGATATTTTCTCATTTTAGTATGTTCAATGTATTGCTAATGATAGCCAGACTTTCAAATTACTATAAATGTAAAAAGATGAGTTATACATGTTCAATGTTTTAATCTACTCTTTTCTGATACTGCTTTCTTACTCTTGGGAATCCCTCTAGCATTTGGACAATTAGTATTTGGAACAGGCCATTATAAGATAAGCTCAGTGTTGCTCAAATCAAAGTAGAGGAAGTGAGACAAGCCACCTGAATCATAAGAGAATAACTGATTTAACTGATTTTCTGCAGTATACTTTAAATAACTCTTCTTAAAAACTGAAGAAATTTTGGAAGCCTGGAAAGTCTGATTGTCTTGATTTTTTTTCCAGCGTTGTTTTAAGTCAAGTTTTGTTTATTTGTTTAGGGTTTTCTTTTGGGGAGATTGATTTTTAATTTTTTTTTTTTGTAGGTGCAGCCTTCTCTGAAAATAATTTATGCTGAGATAGGCTGAAGTTTAAATTAAGCATAACAGTTTCTTGTTGAGGACCACCAAACCAGGGACGCTGTGTGAGTTTGTGTGTTAGGATGTGTATGTACCACTTTGCATTCTGAGGAGAGCAAACCCGGGAGTGTTGAGTGAGAAATTATTTTTGGGGATTATTTTGGACAGTGGCCTGAATCAGGCACAGAGTTACATTTGTTCTAACTGCAACTGATGCTAAAACACCTACTGACCTCTCAGAAGAGAGGAGGGTTTACAGCAGTGTTACAGAGAATCATGGCTTAAGTGGAACATTGCCTTATATTGTGTTTAAACATATTTTCTTTTCTTTCAGTATTACTAACACAGAAGATATGTGGCAGGGAGTAATATTTATTGGTAGAGAATTTCTTGAGAAAGTCTCTAAAGAGGAAAAAGTGCGGCAAATTGCAGAAGCTGAAATAGAGCTTTCACATTCTCCCTGAAAAAATTTTTGCTTTATGGAGAAAAAAAAAAGGCATAAGAATTTTGAAGAGATGAACATATGCTGTAAAGGTTTATCTGCTTTACTTCACAGCACTGGAGCTGGGTATTTCGCATATTCCTGAAGGCCAATAAATGCAACTGGTGATCCTAACTGTCGGCACATTCTAGGATTTGATCAGTGTTTTCACTCTTGTTCTTGAATAAGAGTTTTCCATAGTCCAGAAAAATTATATAGATTGTATAGTGCTCTCTAAAACCATTAATTGGCCTATTCATATTTTATCTGTAACTTTACTTTGTGTTGAGCACTATTTGTAATGCTGTCATAAACGATACTGAAGCCCTGTTTCCTAGGCTTCAGTGATCGGGTAAATATCCCCAGGAACACGCAAACTGAACGTGCCGATTGTTTAGTGTGGGTTAAACACACCTCTCTGAAACATAATATTACATCTTTCAGATTTGTCAGGCACCTTAAGAGTGTAGTATTTCAGCACTGGTTTTATAGAAACTTGCTGCAGAACTGGAGGGGATTAATAATGTATGAGATATATCACACTTAGCACAGTATTAAATTCTAGCAGTGGAAGGATGCAAACCAGTTCATAACCTTACAAGAACATGGTGCGCTACAGTAATCTTGATAATAGTGTACAGTCAAATTAACAGTGAATAAATGCTGAACTCTGCTTTCTGTCAGAAATGGTGCTCATGCAGTCTCTTGTCAGTCTTTCTGCATGCTGTCCTGAGCAACTCACCGGAAAAAAAAAAAAACATAAGATAAAAAGATGTAATGAATTATTCTGGCTGCATAATACATTGTAAAGAAGGTGCTAAAGATCTTAGTAAGGATGGGAAATTTTACATGTTTAGGTTCTTGGGTGAGCTGCTGTGTGTTTATATAAAACTGCAGAAGTACTTCCCTCCAGAACATCTCTGTTTATCAAAATTATTTTAGAATAGAAGGGTGGAATAAGTCTTATTCTTAGACAGTAGGCAGTTGATTCAGTATAATCTTATTAGTCCAGATGTGACAGAAAGAGGAGGCAAGACCCTAGGGACAGACCTTATGGGCTACAGCTTTTACCCTAAAACACATATGGGAACTATCAATCAGTAGATTTCCCTGTGCATGTTGTGCTGTCTCTGTAGTTTTACACTGCTTTATTGGAGATTTCTGTCACCATTTTTCAGTTGGGTGGATACTGCCAGTCCCCACCTTCTTTAATTCCAAGGGTTGCCAGCATCCCTTCTGAGGAACCCATATCACCTTCTTTTAAGGTGGTTGGTGATGCATTGGGAATAGATGACTCTCCTTTTTCTATATAAACTAATAGGTCTTCTGTCACTTCCAATTTAAACTCCTGGGGCATCAGAAACTGTTACTTTACGTTTTCTTCCCTGGAAAACAAAACAAAAATGAATGAGACTCTTTCAAGCTGCAGTGGAATGAATTTTGAAATTTAGAGCACATACTTTTTGCTGAATAGAAAGGTTGTAATAAAAGACTTTGACCAATCAATCGCTATACTTGAGGAGCAGGGGTTAAAGACTTAAAAAGCTTACTTTAGAGCCTGCATCATTACAATACTTCATCTTAGATAATTTTTTTTTGAGAGGACAGAAGGAATCAACCCATAAGCACAGGTAACAGCATATTTATCTGTCTTAGTAGATGTGCAGATGTGGATAGATTGTGCAGCATACTTGTAGGAACATCAAATGTCTCCAAACTAGCCCTGCTTTGGCCTTGGAAAGCCCTTCCTATAAGGCTGGTTGAAGCAAGGACAAGATTTGTCTTTTTGGCTACTTAAACTGAGGCCAAATGAATCAAATGCTGTAGAACCTTGGCGTCCAGAAGACTGATGTGTATGGTTTTTTCAATTCAGTCATTTCTGTAAAAAAATTTATTTGATTTTGAAAAGTAGATCAGCCTTCTTGGAGTAGAAAAATGATTTGAATAATGTAATGATTCTCAAAAACTGCATCTATTTGTATTTAATTGCTGTGTCAAAGAGGTGGTTTTGTGCACTAGGTTCCCAAGCTGGAACTGTGGGAAAGGGACAAAGAGGCAAAATAGACTTCAAAACAGGAGAAGCTCCTGTAGGGTGATTGAAAGGATTGGTTACTCTTTCCCTCTTGCAGTGGGAATTCGAAATTAAGAAGAAAGGTGAGTCCTCGAAGGTTTATTTTAGGAAGGAAAAAAATTTTACATTACTGCATTTCCTCCTTGATCAAAATGCAGACAAAGCTAGTAAATGCTTTGAAATATGGTTGTTAGAGGCACATCTGAATTTTTACTAGGCATTATGAAATATTTGTTTTAACTTTGAAGAGTGCATCAATTAAAAAGGGATGGTGCCTCAGAGAAATGTTTACAATAAATGCCAAATGACTGAGCTGGCTTCTTATTTGAAGTGCTAGTTCTGAGGCCAGGTTGTAAAGTATTTTGATGAGGAAACGGACAAAAAGAATTGTTTAATTCTTGCTGTCTTAACAGGTAAAAGACTTATTTGCAGATTGTTGTTGCAAATCCCAATCAAGCTCAAAATAAAGTTTTAGGAAGCACCATATATGATAAAAATGATATATATTGAGTATATCTTTCTGAAATGATGCATAATGGGAATGACAAGTAAAATCCAGGGATGTTATCACCATTTTCATTGTATGTGGAGAAAGTCAGTCATGGATTTTCCCAGCATTTTGAAATGCTGCCTGGACCCTGGCTTGTGCTCCCAAGCTGCCTCTCAGCAGTGAAAGAATAATGCATTTTTCTTAAGAAATCAGTTTTTCTTTTTGTTTCTATTAATTCAAAACAGATCTGAATTTCACTGAGAGGAAAGGATATTTTTGTACATACACACACACACATGTAAATATATATGTATAAAATGGCAACGTTCATTTTTGTTTGTCTCTATGTTCTGAAAACTTTTAATGAATCAAACTACTCAAGGAAATGGAGAAACTACTTAGAATAGTCTTGTTTACCACAATTTACCTGTTTATCTGGTCTCATCCCCAAACCACTTTTTTGTTTTTAAAGCTGTGGTAGCTTAGCAAGTAGCTAAAAGATGTCTTTTTATAATGAAATACTGTTTGCTCTGAGACTAAATGCATGTGTTTGTATGGGGGTTTTTGTATTAATAATGAGGTTTTGTTTTGTAACCAGCAACCAATGAGACCTCACTGATGTTCATACAGAGTGATTGCCCTTGATAGTTTTTCCCTGAAGCAGATCTAAACCACAATTGAGATCTTTACACTTCATCATAGCTCTGTCATGTTTAGTATTTAATTGTATTCTTAAATGTTTTTATGCCTTAGATTTTGTATTAGTTTTAGTTTTTTCTTTTCTATTTTTTCATACTAGTTAGGCTAGCCACTTCAGTTTTATTCTTTATAGTCTCCTAGAGTTAAAAATAATGCATACTTATCTAGCTAAAAACTAGTTCAGCCCTGCCCTACTTCTGGGATCATTCCTGTACACATAATGATACCAATAAATATAAGGAAATCCTCAGACACTTTTGCTCCTGGCTAAAGATGAATCTGCATGAAAGCATTTCTAGAGTCTATATTTTTCTTGTCAGAAGATGTAAAACCTTTCATGTTTGCTAGTTGGTTTGTATTAAGGGAGAGTTCCTTATCCTGCCATGAATCATGTAACTTCTTTTGTCCTGATAACTGAAGGTGTTAAGGCAAATCCCCAGTTCACACTCCAGGCACTGGCTCTTGTTTTGGCACGCTGGCAGTGGCTAAGTTTTCTCTGCTGTTGGGGGTGTGAAGGGAACTGGTGAGGTCAGGAGCTCAGTGACTGGAACTGCAATTCTTTGACCTGATGGTACGTCTTGTGCAATGTCTGTATTAAAAAGAATATTTCTGAAAAATTGTCTCAGAATTGGAAAAAGAGGAGAGAATAAATGCATCTTAGAGAAACAGGAGTGTGATGATTTGAGTTGCGATTATTTTTAGCAGAAGTCAAAACAAGGGAAGAAATTCTTAATAGAATCCTTCATATTGTAGGACTGTTCTTCTGTTGCTTGTATTCAATTTACTAATGGGAGGTGTCTTGCCCCTTTTCAAAACATGGAATGCTTGTATTTCCTGCTAGTGTTGGTCTGAGCTTTTGGAATCATGGTGTGTTCTCCAGAGTGATTGGTAGTAGATCTTAACTGTTGTAGGTAGGAAGTCTCTCAGCTATCCTTTTATTCCCTCAATTCTACATCTGCTTCATTTTTCCAAGTTGATTCCTTGGATTTTTACTTTCAGAGATATCTGCAAACTGTTTGGGTAAAGTTTGATGCCTCCATTTAACCAGGTTAAATTTAAATGAATTTCATAATAGTTGTAGGTGTTGCTGCACTTTTGGTAGTGTGACTTGACAACTTTACCCCTTCCCCCTCAAGTATAAAACTGGAGGTGAAAATCTCCAAGCCTGGCTTTGCAGTGCAGGAGTGTTTCTGTGCAACAACCAGTGTGACATAGTAGCTCACTGTCATATTAGGCACAACAATTTTGAACATCTCAAAGTTTTCCGTAGAACAACAGCTTTTCCCCTCTTAATATGCTTGTCAGGGTTCTCTGGATACCTCAACTCAGGTCTTTCTATTCTTGCATTGTATCCAGAATTCGTGTCAAATAGCTCTTTGCTATTTTGTTGGTATTTTATTCTTGACAGCCTGCCATCAAACCAACCCTACAGAGTGAAACAGAGTCTAAGGCTGAAGGATCTAGTAGAATAATTCTGAAATCATTTTGGTGTGCTTCTACAATGGAGAAGGCAAATCAGAACAATAGAATTGAATGGAGAGTTCCTGCTTCCAGTGTCCTGGATCTGTGCTGTGAGACACCAGGTCAGAGACGAATGCTGGATCACCATTTACACTCTGGTGCACAGGGGGAAGACAGGGATGGAAACCAAAGAAACAAAGAAATTGTAATGCAATATCTTAATATTCACACTGCCTAATTTAATAGTGATCAATAGCTGCAAAATAGTTGCAAAAATAAATTTTCAGATCTTGGCAAATGGATGCATGTGTACCTTCGTGTACCTCCAGTTTCCACAGTAAACATTTGCAGACAAAACCCATGTTATTCTGAAGAAGTAATTTATGCCCCTTGGAAAATCTGCTGCTTTCTCCCTCACCTATTTTAGCACATAAAGTCTTCTGGACAGAAGTGGCCATGTCTGTAATCTGTTTCTTTCATTTTTTATTTTTTGTTGAGTTGTATGATGCCCTTCTAACTTTCCAGATAGTCCTTTGTCCACAGGTCTTTCTATGGTTAGGGAATAATCTGGTCTTGAAGGTTTGTCCTTGCTGTAAAATTTAAACACACAATAAGTGAGTTTTAAGAAACAAATTGGGGTACATGAAAGGAACTGCTATGTGGGGCTGTTTTAGACTTCTAGAAAAAACAATTTGGAAAGCAAGTTAATGATCAAAGATCTTTGGCAACTTAAACTTACTGTGACATTTTACTCATGAACACTTATTGACTCAGATTGAGAATGATTTGTGTAAAGATAGTGGTATATTTTGTGGTTTCTCTACATGGACAGTGGGCTCTTTTAGCTTTCCTAGCTCAAAATAATTTAACTGGAAATATGTGGTATGTTAATCCCAGTACATTTTGTTTTAGCTGACTACAGATTTATGTTGTCTGGGCTTCTTGTTTGGTCCATGGTCAGAAGTTTGAATGAGAATATCATGTCTGTAGAGCACAGAGTGCACAGCTGATAACTTGGCACATTCAAAGTGTGTTATAAGAACAGAAACTGTCACAGGAATGCATTTCATTTTTGACTGAAGAACAGGATGAAGTAGATGATTGCTTGAGTTCCTTTCCAGCTGTTTGTTTCTGCATTTTCTATACTATGATTTTTCTTTTATAAATTCAACATAACACTTTTTTGGTGTTGTCAGGATCTTACATATTGTTTGTAATTTTAGTTTTGCAGCCATTATTTTACGAATATTTTACTGATGCAAACAAGTTAAATGTTAGATGTAGATGAAATTTGTCAACTGAAATCAAGGACTAAAGAAATAGAGATCAGTAATACCTGTTGCTTTACCAAAGCTTTTTGCTTTGAAATGAAATTTTCCCACACCTTAATGTATGGCATTAAGGCCACTGGTGTTAAAAAAAAAGAAAAAGTCATAGTCATTTGCATCAGTGCTTCCAGAAGACAAAAAGAACACTGACTTCCTGTTCAGTACCTTTAATTATGATCAAAATCATATTGGGCAAAATATCTAAACTAAGGGAATGGCACCTTCTTCTTAATATTATGTGGAAAAATGAGACATTATAAAAATAAACCTGGAAGTAAAATCTGTTTGGATAACTGTATTACATTGCTGTACTGTGTATTCTATGCAGGGAGAATGCATATCTTTTCATACCAAAGACTTTTAAAATATTCTGTTTAATGTAATGTATAAATAAGCAACACAACTGCCACTGGTGACAAAGTAGAACAATTTTTTCATAAATTTTCAATGTTAAAAATGATTGCATAAAGTATTTGCTAATTATAATAATTTGAAACAAGTGTGTGGATTGTTTTGTGGGTATTTTGTTTCCCGAGTGGCTTTATTCTCCTTTCAGAGGAGAGTAAAGAGCATGAAATTTGCTGTGAACTTTGGAAATCCATTTCCATTGTTGCTTTATGTTGGTTGGTTTGCTGGTTCTGCATGAGAAATCTTTTTCTCCTCCTGTGTTTTTTGTTTGTTTGGTTTTGGTTTTTTTTTCCCTTCTCTGTGCTGATGCTGTGACACCTTACTGCTTTGAGGAGCTATAATTCTTCCTCTTTCTGAACTGGGAAGGGCATTTCTTTCTTTCTAGGCAAAAGTAGCTACATATTAAACAGTACTACACATGAAATTAGTAAAATTTGGAATTTTTCTAGCAAGTGTACAAGAATGAAAGCAAATTAGATTTTTCCAAACTGTTTTAAAGGAAAGTGCTGCTGCGTATCTGCAGGTGTCTTTTGTCTTCCAATGCATTTTTAACAATGACAGAAAATTGTCTAGGTATTTGTAAAGAAAATGTAACATGTAGAATTCTGACTGCAGGCTTTTGGTTTGTTTGTTTGGGTTTTAAAAAAATTATTTATTTATTATTGTAGGTTTTTTTTCCCTTTCCTTCAATTTTGTGCTGTTCATATTTTGTTTGTTTTACCATTTATGTAATTTTGTTGAACTTTTGATTGTCTGAGACCCATAGGTAGCGAACTTAGCATGAAGAAAAAGTCAAAGTAAACCAGGCTGAATTAAGTACTCATTTTAGACTGTGCATTTGGATTTCAGCTGCCAGTTATTTAGAAAGCTTACCGTTGTTGCATCCTACTTGCATTTCGTATGCTTGACTCTTCTAATGATAATAGTACCCTCAATCTTAAATTCCAATGTGTCAAAAGGATTATCTCTGTTGTGTCTTCATATTAGTAATGACTGTACTTTTGTACTTTATATAGGCATACACAGCTGTATGTTGCTTTAGTGCAAAACTTGTCATCTACAGAAATAATTTTTCTGTACTGTTACAAGAGTTGCTCCTAAAATATCTCTTGGGCTTGTATATAAATTTATTTAAATTAATTAGGAAAAAGCAATTTTATTTTTTATATAAGGGCTGGTTTTTATCACAATAACATATCATTGCAAAGGTGATTATATTCATAATTTCCTTCCATAAATTACAGTTAGAGATCTCTTGTGATTGCTCTTTCTATTCTGATCGGAATTATCTACCATTCTGTCAGTCCAGCTATTTCCATATGAATATCTAAGCTCATTAGAATAATATCCAAAGCATGGTACACTGCATTATTGTGCTGTTTAATAAGTGTCTCGGCTGCTTCTCACAGCACTGCTATGGGCTGGTTTTCTCTTTTTTTGCAGATCACTGCCATTGTTTGCTGAGTGCCCATGAGGGAGCACTTTTTGTGATCTAGTGCTTTTGCTTGTATAATACTGATTCAGAAAAACAGCCTGCTTAGAGAGGAACATTAATTAGGTGCAAAGGTGGCGTTATTCCATGGTTTGGGGGTGGGGGGAAGTACAGCAAATAAATTATCTCCTATTTGTACAATGTTTTATGGTTGTCAGCTGTCTGTTGCCAAAGAACCCTGGTGGAGTTAAATGCTTGTGACACCTTGCCCAGTAAAGGTAGAGTAAAAGCCTGTTATGGAACCTGCTTTGTGACAACCTGTGCTAGTTTATATTAGCTTAACCAATCACTTTTTTCTGTGCTTGGCAAAATTTGTTAAATTAATTCAGTTGCAATTAGCAGATTTATGGGAAAGTACCCTGTTATCCTTTAATTGGAGAGCATAAAACTACAAACTGAATCTGCTGGTTCTATTTGTGTAATAGGCAATCTATCTACGACAAGGTTTGATCGATGGAGTCGTATGATGCCCTTGCCTTGTTTTATATTGGCTGTCAGCTCTTAACTGGGACTGAAGTATCTGGGTAACAAAAATTGATATAATGACTTAATGCGCCTTATTCTCTTTGAGCTACATCAGTTTAGAGCACTTCTGAGAGAAAAATGTCTGGAAAATATCAGGGAGTCATTTATCAACCTGTTTTCATTAGCATACTGCCTAGCACTGGCAAGGATTTGAATAAAAAAAAGCAGGATGGTACAATTTATTTCAGGTCTCATATTTCTTGGATGAAAGGAGACTTCTAATAAATGGAAAATATAGAAAGATGCATTTCTTGCTGATTTTTCCTAAATAAAAGCTGTGCAAAAACATACCTTCAATTTGATTGATAATAGCACAGGAAGCATACATGTATGAAGATAATCCAAAAATTATCAAAACTATCCTCCCTTGCTGCATCTGGCTCATTTCTTTGAGGTACACCAGAGAATAAACCCCATGTCTTATATGTGTACATAGGAAAATTTGTGTGGGTGTGTGGTAGGGGGTTGTCACCATAGAGGACTTTACAGAAAATGTGAGATCTGATCTCTTTAGCTGTTAAGCTATTCAAGAGTCTGCTGAAAGTGAAGTGAAATAGGTACCAATGAAAATGTTTGTATAGTGGGCAAAATGTGTGCGCTGCATCAAGTCATTTGTCCTACGTACTCTATGATGGTAACCAGAAGAGGTAATAATAACTGAAAAGTAGTTGTGTGCAAGTAAGTATTTTTTTTTTCCATGAAATTTTTATGCATCAGTCAGACTGCATACAGCATGCCTAATGTATAAAATAAATTGGTGTATAAATCAGATTATGAGCAGGATGTAGGCAAGTCTCAATTTGCACACAGGAATCAAATCCAGACATGGGAAATTCCCGTTCTAACTTCTGGCATTTATCAGGGCTTTATCAGATGGCAGTTCATGCTTAATTTTCTAATAATAAAAAATTTTAAAAAAAGAAAAAAAAAAAAAGGAGGATTCCTCCATTCCCAGCAAAACCTGAGTGCAATGCATTACAGAAAAGCCTGAAAATAAAGGGCTTGTGGACATACACAGAATTATCTTGTGACCCATTCTATAGCTTCTAATTATGTCAAGGATTTGGAATGTCAATCAATAAAGAGTGATTTATGATTGGTATAAGCAATTGCACTTAGCTTCACATTGATCAGTATGTAGATTCCTTGACATAAGAAGTTATTATCTATGACAGATACTTGTCTAGCTGCTAATTGAATTGCACATTTTTCCCTCAGTGTTATCAAACTACCACCAAATATAGACCGTAACTTTTTTGCTCTTTGCATGTGAAAATAAAAGTAGTATGAACAAAAAATCAGTGCATAGGTTGTCTGACAGTAACCACTATTTATTGATGCAACTTGTGCTGGCTATGAGATGACAATATCACCCAGTGTTGCCATGACAATCACAATGAGTGTTAGGTCCATGATATTTTCCACAACTTGGTAGAAAATCTATTAAATATAAGTTATCTGTTGCTTGTTACCTGGTAAGCATGTACAAGAATGCAATACTAGTGTTCTAGTGAGGAAGAGTTTGTACTACATGGATGATTCTCTTCTTACTCCTGATAATT
>WBNO01032077.1:37422-58270 GCA_013400575.1 Peucedramus taeniatus | reverse complement strand
TTTTCTTAATGTGATTCTTAAAGCTAGTGAGGCACCTGGAAGTTAGACCAATACAAACTAGATTCCTTTTTGGGCGCTATGCCTCACTTCCACATATAAAAATTGGCTTGTGAAATGCTTGTAATGCTGAAGACTCCTGTCAGAAAGACAGCTGCATCCTATTGTGATTAGTCAAAGGCTGATAAATCTGAGGTTTGGACTGAAGTTTTTGACAGTTACTCTAACTACAGAGAATAGCAGCTATTATATTTCCAGAAATTTAAACCAATAGTTTTTGTTTTTTTCTCAATTTCAGGTCATAGAGCATGAGCATCCAGTAAACAAAATCTCCTTTATTGCTCGGGATGTAACAGACAATCGTGCCTTTGGCTATATATGTGGAGGAGAAGGCCAGCACCAGTTTTTTGCCTTAAAAACAGCCCAACAGGTATGAATCAGACACTTTCTTTCACATGCTATGGATAATATATGGATATACTGTTCTGTAAACCTTTAACATGTGATAAGTATCTAGTGTTCTGCTGGTAATCCTACACAATTCCTTTGGGGAATACCAGCATGCATGGATAAATTTTATTGAAAGAAAGACAATAGAAGTTGACTGTGTCACCACTGGCTTCTGTCTTGTACAGTTTCTTTGTAGTCCAGAATAAAATCACTCAAGTAGTCTTGGTTATTATGATTAACAATGCTTAACTTGTCTATGAAAGTCATTAGTGAGGTGAACAGAGCCATTAGCACAGGCTTCCCGCTGTGAAAGTACTAATTCTTAAGTAAAATAGCCAGAACTTCATTCTGAATTAATAGAAATATAGAACTACATTAGTCTAGTTCACGTGATGCTTTGCCTTATGCAGCAGGGAAATCACTTAGTCAATTGCAACAATGATTCTGGGGCCTGTAAATGACAGGTCTGGTCCTCCGAGGACCTCCTAACCCTAACTTGTTGGGAGGGATTCTGATCCTTCTGTGATAAGATCCTCACATGCAGAAATCCTGTGTGCAAGGTTAGTCTCTCTGAGGGGAATCTGTAAGTAAGCAATACTGGAAAAAGCTACTTAAAAATACCACTAAGAATTATGCAGCTTCATAAGCAACCTGAAGTTAGGTATTTCGTATTAATCATCTTGTCTTTATGATGATTTTATAATAGTCACTATAATGACTTGATGAGCTCAGACTTCAAAGCTAGAAATTTTTTACCCATTCCTGCCTGCCCTCCTGGAGAACCTGTTGGCAGCTTTGGACCCACTATTGGGTCAATGGTCCTCCACTGAGGAGCTCCTGCAGCATGTTACTACTTCAGTAACAGCTATAAGGCCTTCTTCTAAATCTTTTTTTATTAGTTTTTTTAGCTAATTAGTTATTTTTATCAGCACTCTGACCAATAATTGTATTGATTTCAGTGGAATTGTAGGTTAAGCACAAAAGCCTTTTGTATGTACTCTGGAGTCTATTCCTTCATTTCACCACAGGGTGCTGCTTGCCAGCCTCTAAGCTCAGCCAGGCCTTAGACAGCTCTTGACTTGCTGCTGGGTGTTTTTGTCATAAATTTGTCTAGCTCAGAAGGACTTCTGCAGCTCTAGTCTGCTGCAGCTTTACTCCTTGTTAAAGCTGATGATTCTTGCAATGGCTCTTCCCACAGCTGCATGTCTAAACCCCTTGATTAGGAGAGGATGGTGCTCAGGTGTAAGCAGTGAGATCTGTTCAGAGGATTCTCTCCTTGTGCCACTGGTAGTGGCTGAAGATGGGGAGGTGTCCTACTCTAGACACTGACAAGCTGCTGTATGCCTGACACAATGTTCCAAAGCAGTGTAGCTGAACTCACCACTATCTCAACAACAGCATTCTTGCTAATGGATGTACAGGGCATGCCAAGTCTTTCAAATTCACATTAAACTGTCATCATGTCACAGATCCCATTTAAAGCTTGTCTCTGCTTTACACACTGGAGGTGATGATAATCTTACCTTATGCTCGTCTCGCTCATTTGCTATCTGTATACTGTTTAAAATTAAAGAAATATTATATATGGAAGCTTTCTCCACATTCAGTGCTAGAGTTGGTAGCAAATAGACAAATGCAAAATGTTCTTCGTCTCAGGAGGCTACCAGATGGCTTGGATAAATTTTGCATTTCTAGGACTTGCCATGCACTTAAAAAAGTATTGCTACCAGCTTAGCAGGTTAGCACAAATTCATGTACAGCCACTTTTG
The DNA here is from genome assembly GCA_013400575.1 of Peucedramus taeniatus. Taxonomy (NCBI): domain Eukaryota; kingdom Metazoa; phylum Chordata; class Aves; order Passeriformes; family Fringillidae; genus Peucedramus; species Peucedramus taeniatus. The sequence continues at coordinate 56,054 of WBNO01032077.1, read as the reverse complement.
TAGAGCTAACAACAGTTCTACACTGGTTCCCCTTGGATTCTGCAAAGGCAAAATCTCAGTATAAAGACTAATCAGGTCTTTAAACTCTTGATTTTCCTGTTGTCTCAACCTTGCACCATGTAGGGAAGTTTGGCTTGTGGCACAAATTGCAGCAGTAGAAGTCCAGGTAAAAGTAGTACGTGGCCAAAAATCTACATTCTTTTCCAGGCTGAGCCTTTGGTTTCTGATCTTAAGGACCTCTTCCAACTAATTTATAATATGAAGAAGAAGGAAGAAGAAGAAAAGAAAAAGGTGAGTAAAATATAGAAACTGCATGACTCTGTATAAAGCTTGTTTCAATTTTGGCTGACTTTTGGACTCTTGTAAGAATTGATACTAAGCTCTGCCTAAATCCAGAAACACTGGAAGCTATTGGTTGGCAGTTGTGCCAGCTGTCTGACTGCCTAGGTCTGGTAAGCTTCTCAAAAGTGAGAGACTTTCGATATTCTACATGATGTTTAAAAAGTCTTTTTTTTTTTAAGTCTTCTTTTTTCTTTAGAGGGAAGAAGTAAGATTGAGGTAGGTCACTTCCACTCAGCCCCTCTTGATTAGGTATGCTGCTGCACCACATCTAACTTTTACTTTTGTTATGCTGCCAGCATTATGAAGGCAATGTCAGATGCCCAGTTACATCGACATGGAAGTGAAAGGGGTCTGTGGAACTAATACTGAGTAGTGATTTCTCTCATGCTTCCCTTCCCCATCACTTGCTTTTTAAAGCCCACAAGTTCCTTGCTTAAGGCAAGTTTTGAAATTCCAGTTATTTCTGACACTGTTATCCATCCATTACAGAATGATGGGGAAGAACTGCCTGCTGATCAAGCTGACAAAATTAAACCGGTAGGTTAAATTTCAAAACTTTTTGTTGATGCCAATAAAGAGTTCATAACTGACTGTCCCCATATTGTGTAGGAAATTCAGTGTTTATAAATAGTGTTTATAGTATTTACTGCAGATTTTGCAGTAAATCTGCATGATGCTTGATTCTTTTTCTTGTGNATTCTTTCAATATTTCTGGCTTCAAGGGAGTTAACCAGATGGACTTGTTTGGGGATATGTCAACACCCCCGGATATGAGCAGTCACACAGTAAGTAGAGTCTAGCTTACTTGCCTTGTCTTTTTTTTTCTTTTTTTTTTTTTTGAAAGCAAATTTAGTCCTAGTAATAAGTATTGGTTTTACTGGGACATCTGCCTAGCAATCATCACTGTACTAGTGGGGTAGGACCATAGAAGTATCCACTTAACCACTAGATGTCATTCTAGTACTTAATTCTACTAATATCATTCCAGTAGCTCTAGCTCAAAATTTGGCCTAATTGCACAAGAGTGCATAAACCTTATTGTAGCTCAGTGACCCCAAAAATCCTGTCATTTTACATCTGGCACTATAAGCCACCACCAGCGCAATGCAGTTGGTGCTGTCAAGTGACCAAATCTTACCCTTCTCCTGCATGCTTGGTGAAGAATTAGCATGTTACCTTCCACAAGCAAATAGCTCTTCAGTGTTATTCTGACGCTGAGACTGCAACTTGAAGTCATACTAAGGCAGTTGATTTCAAAACTAAGGACTAGAACTTGAGCAGGGGTCTTTGACTCAAGTGAAAGCCTAGGTGTAATTAGTTCCTACTGACTCTACAGTCACTAGGTTGAAGAACAAGCATCTGATATTTAACAATGGGATTTGAAAACAGATGATTCAATATTGGGCTTCAATATAGGGACCAAATAGCTGTAATTTGACTATAGGCAGCAGTGCTTGCTTGTGTGATTTTGAATATTTACTGCTATAGTATTTTGGATACTAGGATCTCTTCTTTTGCAACTATTTTCCTTGATCTTTTTCACTGTGCAGCAAAATCTATGTATAACTAACTTCATTTTTCTCTCTGAAAAAATAGGAAGCTAAAGAGATTCTGTTAGTGGATTTTAATTCTGAAATTGAGACCAAACAAACCTTTGCAAAAGAGGATCTCTTCTTGAACGGCATCACAGCCTCACTTCCACAACCAAGGGCACAGACACCCTTCTTGCCTGAGAGTTCTTTCTCTACCAATCTCAGCTTCTTTCCTACACCTAATCCAGACCCTTTCCGTGATGATCCTTTCACACAGCCAGCCCAATCTGCACCACCTTCATTTGATTCTCTAAAATCTGATCAGAAGAAAAATCCAGGTACCTTGACATCAGGGCGTAATGGTGCTCCAAATGGTGATATTGACTACTTTGATAAACAGTTTGACCAGATTTCTAATAGAACTGGCAAACGAGAAACACTAACATGCCAGTGGCCACTTGAGAAAAAGTCATCTACAGCAACAGTTCCCAATGTGATACCAGAGAGAGAAAGGAATGGCTTTCCTGAAGCTCCAACATACCCGCTTCTGGAAGGTGCTTCCAAAGGAACATCTCTGCAGAATGGAGTAAAACTGGATTCTGAAAACAATATCCAACTCATGCCACATGAGCCTATAACAATTAGCCCACCACCACAGAGTACCAAGCCAGGAAGAGGAAGGAGATCCGTCAAGGTGAACAGTGTTCAAGTAATTTATGGTGATATGCATGATTTTATTTGGAGAAGCTTTCTTTCTTATTACTGTTTAACTGGCTACCTGGCTTCACAAATGTCTACTTCTGCCTGCCCTGCTCACACTAACTTCTCTGCAGCCATAGTATCTTCTAATGTCTATGAATGAATGCTTCACAGTAGCTATAATCACTAAATTCTATACTCTCTTCTTTAATGCTGCCATACTCCTGTAAAGGTCTGGTAAGTATGCTGCTATGCATATTAACACTTGATAAAATGCCAGAATCTATTGTGATAGCAGTATAACCTTTTATTATAGCAGTATGCCCATCAACCTAGGCCTCATAACAATAAGATACTAATACTAGTTTACCAGAACCCTTATGGTTTCTCAGTATTTGCCTACTGAAGGAAATTTCAATGACTTGCCTAATTAGGTGCAGCATGATCCTGGATCAGCTTCATTTGTCTTCTATTCAAATTATGCAAAACTCCTGGCCTTTCCACAACCACAGGGGTTTCTGCAGATTAAGCAGTAGTGTTTAAAGTGGTGGAGTGCAGAGGGAAACTCACTTATAGCAGATAACCATTTTAAGTCCTGCTCTTCTGCTGTTGACTTGTGAAAATACTACCTATTTTACCTATTTAATGCCATGTATCTCCATATGCATGAACAAAAAGGTGATGTTTGAAACTCCTATACTCTAAATTATATATCAAAACTCCCTCCTCTGCTTTAGATGAAAAAAATCTTCTAGCTCTGGATTAGGAGGCCCTGATTGTGCTAGCATGTGTTCTGCCATGGCATCTCCTTTTTTTTTTTTCTTTCTAGACTGCATCAAATGCCTTGTTCAGCTCAGACTTCTTTGTGCCATCTACAGAGAGCCTTAGCTTGAGCCCAGGGGCACAGGCAGGAGCTTCACCAACTAATCCACTGGACCTCTTCAAAAAAAGTTCTACCACAGCGTCCCCATTGGCTGCTCTAGGTCAGTTTACAAAAGTAAATGTCTTGTTCCACTCCAAGATACCTGCTAACACCAAAACATGGAGTCTAGTTTTCCTTTACTTCATGTGTAGTGCTATACCCTTTAATCTATGTGCTGTTTGCTCTAAGCTATTAAGTTCTGCGAATGCTGAACTCTGCATCCTCAACTGAATTGAAGCAGTTAACTGCTTTAACTTTGACAGCAGATCCCTGCCTCAAGTGAGCCAAGTACAACTTGTTGAGGTCAGGGTAACATTGCTGCACAGTGTCTTAATAATAATTTAAATAGAATCAACTATACAGCAAATCCACCTGTCACTTCTGTGCTAGAACTATATTCCTTGTTCCCTTACAACAACCTCAGTTTTGTCCTTACAGCACTGAAATGCAGCAAAGCAAAAAATTAAACGCTTTCTCCCTCCCCCTTTCCCCCGAATGATTTTATTTGTAAGTGTAAACCAAGAGATTTTTGCAAACAGTACATGAAAATCTTTTGCTGGTACCCTTTATGAAATTGATATACTCCTGCTTATGGTCTTCAGATGACTGAAGTGCTGTGTAACAACAATCTCCCCCCAGGTGGCTTGCCAGTAACTTCATCACCATGGACCCCACAGACAGTTTCCTTCACTCAGGCTACATCAGTCTTTCATGGGTCTATGATAACTGCTCAGTCTCCAGGATTTACTCAACCACTTGTCTTTGGTACTCAAGCAGTGCCAGGCTGGAACCAATCTTCATCTTTTGGTGCCACATCTACTCAGTCTTCTGGTCTCTGGTCACAGCTAGCACAAGTTACACCCAGCTCTTGGGCACAGCCAGCCAGTGCAGTGAATCCCTTCCAGAGCAGCGTGTTCACATCCTCAGTGCTACCAGCTCAGACAGCCTCAGCACTGACCTCCATGTCGGCAACAGCTAGCCCACCTCAGCCACCACCCAGAGCTACACTGCAGAAGGAGCTGTCCAAGAAAGAGAGTGATGCATTCATTGCTCTGGATCCACTTGGAGATAAAGAAATGAAGGATGTCAAGGAAATGTTCAAAGACTTCCAGCTGACAAAGCCACCTGCAGTACCAGCAAGGAGAGGTGAACAGCAAAGCCTTTCAGATGCTTCTGGAGTTCTCAGCAGTTACTGTAGTAGTAAAGTAGGCATTTCTAAAGATAGTATATATCATGATGAAATGGAAGCTAGCAAGCTGTCTGTCAAAATGGTCACATTTTGGAGTTAATGGTTACTGAAATAGAGGGTTGAAGGGCTGTCTCAACTAGAAAATCGAAGACTTAGCAGCAGCAGTGGCTGAACACTGACACCTAGTGCCTAAATTATTTGACTACAATGAGGTAAACCTGTCTGTACAACATTAGAATTTCCATCTGATTTAAGCTTAGTGAGGGACAAGCAGGAGTTAATATTGTGACTCAAAAATCACACTAAGCAAATTCCATGTAATTTTTTTGTGTTTCTAATTAGAAGAGCTGTGGTGTTGCTATACAAGCCGACCTGAGTGCTTGATAAATCTGTCAAGTAATTATAGCAGTATGTCTCTTTTTCAGAACCACCAAAGCCTGTTCCTCGACAAAGTGCGTTGCCAGCTGAAAGTTTGTGTATAAGTCAAGACAAAGCAGACCCTTTCAGTGCCTCATCTGTAAGTAGTAAAAAAAAACCCAACAAAACAAACAAGAAAAACCAACAAAACAAACTACAAATAAGCACCCTAACACCAAAACACCCAAATGACGTTACCACCACAAAAAAAAAAGGCATCAAAACCCTTTTTTTTTCTCCTTAATAACTGTGGTGCCTATGTTTGAGCACTATTTTAGTTCTGGCTTTAGAGGCCATACAACAAAAACCTTCTGCACCTTTGAGGCTAATATGTAATCTAGCAGAGGGTATCTGTTGCAAGGAGGTTAACAAAGCATTGTTCCACTTGGCTTGGCACCACAACCAGTTTCCCATGGTGCAAAGTTCTCTAGTATTGGGACACTCTACAAAAGAGTATCACATGATGTAGCTGCAGAAATACTCCACTTTGGTTATATATAACCCTCTTTAGAGCAGACTGAGCAGTGTGGATTGTGAAGCTCTCTGGCTGAACAAATGAGAGGTTCCATGTCAGGACTCTGTGGAGGAGAAAGTGGCTTCACCAGATGATTCCATCTGGGACAGAGCACCTGAAGCCCTCAGTGAAAATTCTGGACCAAAACCAGAGTGCTGACTTAAGACTTCTAGCATTTGACTAAAAGATATCTCATCATGACTCTACTGGCTCCAAAGGAGTGTTCAGTAGCAAACAGTTTTCTGAAAAATAGCTTGCCTTGAACTAGCATAAAAGCTAACATAGCTTAGAGCTCCCTTCTTCTATTGAAGCAGTACAGTAAATGTGTGTTTACCAGGAGCTCTGACATTTTCTTTTCAGGTGTTTGAACAGGAAATAGCTCATAGAGCCATGCAGTGTAAATCTGATGAAAAATGAAAATCCACTAACACCTTATCTGTCTTTCCTTAGAAGGAATCTCAGAATCCACCTTCTGGTCCTTTTGATGATCAATTTGGCAACCCATTTGCATAGATCAGGTAAGTCTTCCACTAATAAGCCAAACTACTTCATCCTCTGAAATTTATTGAGGGAGTGTTTGGTAAAGAGATATATAAAAACTGCAGTAGCTTCCCACTAATGCTCCCTGAAATATGGCAAACAGCGCTTGGAAGAACTTCTGCTAGAGTACCTCTGTCAGACTTGTACATAGCTGCACTCTGTCTAAGCCTAGCCAGCTTCACGTTCTTAGGAATAAAGACTTTTATTCTTCTGTAGATTTAAATCCCAAGCTCACAATATATCTAGATTTCCTTTCCCTGAGGAAAATGAATGACTATATATGTACTGCAAAACTCAGAGGGACTGACGTTAATACTTTCAGATACCTGTGGGTGAATGTTAACACAGAGTGCCCTTTATACAGCACCTCAACAATGGCAGTTTTGGACTCTGGGTAAATCGGAATAAAACTAGAATAAGGCTATTGGACTCTTACTCTGATTTTTAATCAAAAGCTGTTACAAGTGCTTTTGTTGCTAGAAACTAATGTAATTTGAAATTTCATACCATTGACTGAAGAGCATGATCTACTGATCCAGCAAATCTTCTGCCATACCTTTCAGTCTTCCCCTGAAATACTGTCTAGCTTCTGATAGAAGACAAGTGTTGGTATTTATTCCTTTAGTTTTGTTCTCAGTGACTCTGTTTAAGCAATAAAGCCACAACTCATAACCATCCTAACACTAATTCCTTCCCATCATACTAGGCGTAACCAGGAAAGGACAAATGGAATAACTGGACCTCTTCTCAACGTGATTTTTCTACGTGTTTCATTTTGCTGTCTGCTATTCTTGCTGATGTTTCATGATGTCTGCAGTCTAAAATATATCCAGGTGGATTGAAGCATGGACCCTCAAAGAACATGCTGTGAAGATGATAATTCAGGGCAAAGCAAATGGGGATATTGACTCACGCTGAAACCCAAATTCAAATTGGTGGATGTTACCTTTACTTTAGTTCTTTGCAATCCTTTAAAAAAAGAGAGGTTGGCAGCACTGAGTACTGTGTCTTGTACCACTTCCCTTTACATAGCACTTATTCTCCCGAAATAGAGTATCTTAATGTACCTAGGGGAAAGTTGTTGCCTTTGCATAAGGGTGAGAGTGTAGAACTAGTAGCCAAAACTCCACATCTTAAACAACTAGGTCAGTTGCCCATTATGACAGCAACAGCCAGTTGTAAAGTGGATGCTACTCTGTTCTAATTGGTAACTGGACAGGTGACTTGGTCTCTTAGCCACAAAAATGTAACTATGTGTAGAGGAAAATAATCTAGTATTGGTCTATTTAACTAAAAGTAAAAGTATCATTCCACCATAAATGTGTCACTAAGGGACTGCGGAGTCTGTAACAGCACTGCTGAAGCCCTGAGTACTAGAGGCCTGCACTGTAAGCTGAAAAACTTCTTGCAGAACATTTAGGTAGCTGTGGACACTAACTGTTGTCTTGGTGCTAATATGGCAGTTTTCAGGGAGGAAAAACTACTAGGATTACTTTCCTATTAAGGTGGCTTGGCAAACAAATGAAAGAAGCAGGTAGGGGTTCTTGCTTATACCTCAGTGAATCCCTGATGTGCTCAGTTTGATTTGTCACTTGGTGTACTGGGGTATGTTTCCAGCATGCTAGAAAACAAAAACACCAAAATGGCTTCACTCCATGCCTAGGCTCCTTGTGAACAGATGCACCACCTCTGTGCCAATTAATGTGAGGTAGTACTCATCTCTTGGAAAACATGCTTTTTCTCAAGAGCCTCTTTACTAACAGGTTTTGGAACCAGTTACAACTGCCTGTGACAGCTACATTCTTGGCCAGTGGTGATGACTGATGTGTCAGAAGTTTCTCTGTTAATGTTAAGTATAAACTTGAAATGTTATTGTAAAATCAAATGCCTAAGCCATTGCTAAACTGGAGAGCTGAGAAAGTCAACTTGAATACCGCCTTAGTACCCAATTCAGCCAGTCACGCAATTAGTCTTGTATACAAACTTCTCTTGCACTTTCTGTAATGCAAAAATGAAATAAAAACTTTTAAAAAAAATCACGAATTTAAGTGTTTGTCTTAAACTGGAAATGTAGAAACTTATTGATGTTACACTGTTATATAAAACTGTAGTACCTGTTACTTAATGGCATTAAGAAGAAGCAGCTCTTCATACCAAATGAACATCAGTGTGGCTGTTAATTCTGTCCTCTGTAACTCAATCTTGTGGCCTAGTTGACATTAGAAATTCAAAGCCTGCTGAGAATCTTTCCTCACAGGTTCTGTAGCTGTCTGATGGCAGTGTCTTTTGTAACTTCTTGCATAAGACCTGTTCAACAAACGCTGTGCCACATTAAAAAATAAAATCTCAAACTGATTTAGTAAAAACTATCACTAGAACTTTGTCCCTTTGGCTGCCCAGCCTGAGCTTGTTGCTGCTAAAGATGCTTTCTTGCTTCTTTCTGCAGGCCAATGGGACCTAAGTACTCAAATTGCAGTGCACTCAGATGTTTCAATAATTCAGCTTGTATATTCCAGTTTTGCAAGAGATCTAAACTGAGTCTAGGAAATCTGAGTTAGAACATGTTCCCGTGTTCAGAAGAAATTATATAACTCCTTTAACAGAGATAGATTTTAAAAAATTATAAATCATTAGTAAACTGCTGTTTTAGACTATTCTGCTTATTTCTAATATTGTTTGATGGTTAAGGGGTTAAAAACAACTAATTGCAAGGGATTTGTTATTCAGCTTGAAATGTAAGTCTTAAGGGGGTTTACAGAGTCACAGTAGGGCTTTTTTTGGTTTTTTTGTTTGGTTTGGTTTTTTTTTAAGGGGTTGGTTGGTTGGTTCTTTTGGTGGTTTGGTTTGGTTTTCATTTTGGTTTTGTTTGTTTGGGGTTTCTTTTGGTTTTGTTTTTTTGCTTTATCTTCTTGACTGCAGGGCAACATATAATTTAGCGTTAAAACAACAACTGACTGCCTTAATACCAGTATGAAGGAATATGCTTACCAGCATTTGAGTTAAGAATTTAAATCACTGCTGCACAGATTTTGAAATGGCCATTAGGATGCTCATTTAGACCAGGACCTCCTACAAGCTGGCCTAAGATGCTTGCTGGTCTGCTAGCTAACTTTAAATTGCTGTTTACTCTGAGTCTCTGTCTTAAAGAACCATGAACTGTGATAGCAGTTTTGATGAAACAATACAATATTACAAGCGTCTGCACCTTGCCTTCTTGCCTAACAAATGATTTTATTTTAACTGGACTCATAAAGCCAAACTGAGGCTGCAGCAGATGAAGATTTCTTTAAACGAAATAACCCAAATCAAGGCTTGAGTGTAGGTGGCTTGCTAGCTTCCCCGGGCAGGTGCTGTCGGGGTGCCCACAGCACTGAGAGCGTCTCTGCTCTGAGCTGCGTCAGCAACTCCCCCAGCCCAGCAGACAGACGAGCCCAGATGGAGCAACTGAAACCTCACCAGAAAGATGAGAGGGCTCTTCACGTAGTAAATCCAGAAGGGTTTATTAAGGGTCTATCCGAGGGTCCAGGTAGGGTAAAGGTACAAGGAATCCAGGGAGACAGGATAGAGGCAGGAGCCGGCAGGAGCACAACCTCTGCTAAGGAAACCAGTGGCAAAGAGCCAAGAACAGAGGAGGGTCCAAGGTACATAAAGGCGGAAGGTAGGAGGGGTCAGGATGCAAACTATCCAATGGGGAAGGAGTTGAAGTGGGGTGACATGGGCTGCACCAATGAGGGAGCAAAGTGGGAGTGGTCCTTCAGGGAGGACCAATGGGGGAACAGGAAGTACAGTACTTTCTAGAACTGGGCTGGACAGCAGTAGACTGACAGCAGTACGTTTACATTGGAGAGCAAGGGGTCACGGGAAGTTGTGTCAGTTTCTCACCCTAACTTAAGCAATGGTGTTTTTCCAGGGCATCCTGGCTCCGTCTTCCCCATCCCATCTCCAACATGTGATCATGGGGGAAATCTGCCTGCCTTACTTTACACACTTCCTTCACCCTGCCGCCAGGGAATACAAAAAATATAAAACCACTTTTATTGTTTTTTTTCAATTACCCATGGTAGTTCCATGGTAATTTGGGAAATCTTTACCTTGGATCATTATTCTAAGATTGTATCCAAGTATGTAATTCTTAACAGCTAAACAGAAGGTTATTTATGAGTGACTTGTGACTGTGTCCAAAACATGATGCCTTAAATCTGAATTACAGCAAACCACTGAAAAGGAATGCTCTTCTAAAGAGCTGGCTTGTGGTTTGGATTTTAGTGACAGAGTGAAAGCTAAAAGAGTTTTGTTCAAATCCACAAAAAATAATGTGTTAGTTCTTTTATATTGGCTGGAGGAGGAATAAAATAAGAATCTTGGGACTTCAGTCCTCCAGTGCTCCAAGTGAGGATTCCAAAGCTGTTATACACTCATCTTGCTCTTATAAACAGCTCTGCTTTAGGAACTATTTGTTCTTTACATGAGTCACTGTTGCAACAACTTTTTCACTGGGCAGTTAATAGTTCTCTTAATTCAGTGCATAATGTCTTTCCTATATTCAAAAGGAATTTTTAAACAAAACTGGTTTCTTTTTAACCTTGCAAGTGCTTCACAGTATTTCCTCATTCAGGAAAAAAGTGGAATTTTCTGAAAAGTGGACTTTAGAGGACTTACAGTAAGGCAGTTTTGGGCAGTTACTGGCATTCTTCAGTACACACAGCTTTTTGTTTGTTCTCTTGATAATAAATAACTAAAGGAACAAATAAATAAATTACAAATTCAGTCATGATAATTCTAGTCTGTTCACCTACAAAATGAGAACCATGTATGTTATTCTGCAGCTTATAGCCATACTATGCAGTGTAGAGACAGTTGCCTCAATTTGGGAGGAAAGCAGGAGGTAAGTGTTCCTTTTTCTTCTGCAGCTGTTTTGTTTCACTAACACAGCATAAACATCCAGTGTGGACATTTCTAATGGTACCTTGCTCAGATATCCTATGAAAAAAGTCTACTTCTTGCTGTATTTTGAGGAGTCAGATAGCAATGATTTATTTGTTTATTTTGGATATATGTGACACAGTAAAGGTGCCTGTTGAAGCAGCTTAAGGCATATTTTTGCAGGCAGGCAAAGCTCAGGTACCTTTTTTCTGTTGCATGCTGTGTTAAAAAACCTAATCTCAATGTATTTATTTCTGAAGCTGCACAATTTTATGCTGACAGTACTTCCCTTAATATTTAAAGTCTCCTTGATTGCCTGTTCCTGATCTTTGGAAATATAGCCTTTGTGTTTTCAATGCAAGTATCACTAGGAGGAGAATGAAGGCCTAGTCCCTACCAAATGGTCATGTGAAAAAAAACTGAAGAACTGCTCTACCAGAAATTTTTCATTCAAAAGAGTTCATTTCAAAACTAAGTGATGAAAAAATGTGAGCCTTATAATAGATATATGTTGAAGCAAGTCCAGAGGAAGCCACGATGTTAGTTAGAAGACTGAAGCAGCTCCCCTACAACAGCTGAGAAAGCTTCGGCTGTTCAGCCTGGAGAAGAGAAGGTTGTGTGGAGGAGACCTTATAGTCCCCAGACCTTCCAGTATCTGAAGGTGCCTACAGGGAACCTGGAGATGTGCTCTTCATCAGGAGCTATAGTGATAGGATGGGTGCACTCTGAACAAGGGGAAATTATGGTTAGATATTAAGAAGTTCTTCACTGTGGACATGGTGACGCACTGGAACAGGTTACCCAGGGAGGCTATGGATTACCAACACTGGGAGTGTTCAAAGCCAGGCTGGGTGAGACTTTGAGCAACCTGGTTTAGTGGGAGGTGTCCCTGCACATGGCAGGAAGGTTGCAAGATGATCTTGCAGATCCCCTCTGCTCTGGATGCAGCCCAGGACACATTTGGCTCTCTGGGCTGTGAGTTCCAGCTGTGCACAGGGACACCTTTCATGAGACCGGGTTGCTCAGAGCTCCATCCAGTCTGGCTTTAAATGCTTCCACAGGTGGGGCATCCACAACTCCTCTGGGCAAACTGTGCCAATGCCTTGGTACCCTCACAACAAAAAACTTCCTTCTAATATCTAATCTAAACCTACTCTCATTTAATCTGTTCCCCCTTATCCAGTCACTCCATGCTATTGTAAAAAAGTCCCTCTACATCATTCTTGTAGGCTCCCTTCAGCTATGGGATGGCTACAGTGAGGTCACTCCTAAGCTGTCTCTTTTCCAGGTTGAACAATCCAATTCTCTCACCCTTTCCTCATAGGAGAGGGGCTCCATGCCTCTGATCATCTCAGTGGCTTCCCCTGGACTCTCTGACAGGTCCCTGTCCTTCCTGTACAGAAGACCCCAGGGCTGGGTGCAGTGCTCCAGGTGGGTCTCAGCAGAGCAGAGCAGAGGGGCAGAATCCCCTCCCTGCCCTGCTGCCCACGGGGCTCTGGATGCAGCCCAGGACACGTTTGTCTCTCTGGGCTGTGAGTGCCATGGCCGGGGCATGTGCAGCCTCTCACCCACAGCACCCCCGAGCCCTTCTGGGCAGGGCTGCTCTGGGTCTGTTCATGCCCAGCCTGGGCTGAGACCAGGGATTGCTCCTACCCAGGTGCAGCACCAGCACTTGGCCTTGTTAAACCTATGAGATTCTCATGGGTTACTTCTCAAGCTTGTCCAGGTCCCTCTGGATGGCATCCCATCCTTCTGAAGTGTCAACAGCACCACTCAGCTTGGTGTCATCTGCTAATTTGCTGAGGGTGCACTGGATTCCTTCATCTGTGTCACTAATGAAGTTATCAAATAACACTGGTCACCATATGGACTCCTGAGGGACATCACTTGTCACTGATGTCCCTGGGACTCTGAGCCACTGACCATTTATTAACCTCTGGATGTGACCATACAACCACTTTATTATCCATCTATCAATATGGAATTGGATCCATCTCTCTCCAATTTAGAGAGAAGAATGTTGTGAAGGATTATGCCCAAGGCTGTACAGAAGTCCAGATAAATGACATCTGCAGCCCTTCTCTTGTCCAGCGATGGAGGCATTCCACTGTAGAAGGCCACTAGATTGGGCAGGCACTTGCTCTTTATGTTTTCATGGTTATTATTATTTTGACATCCAGATCCAATTAAAGCAGAAGTTTAACATGCTCAGTTAGAAGTGGTCCAGACAGAAGATTTGATTATTAGAGAGAATCCATAGCAAGCAACATTGGCCAGCAGCTTGGCTCCCCAGCATACCCAAGGCTGTGTAGCTTGAAGATGGTGCTAGCAACTACTGTTGGAAAAGTTATGCTCTCATGTGATGCTATTATGTCTTCAAATTCAAGAGAGATGTGCCTTATTTCTTGGTGAGTGATAATTGTCAAATCAAGACCTTTCTTTGAGTCATCCATTTTGTAACTTGAAGTCAACAGCTCTCTATTCTAAAGAATGACTCAACAACAAATCACAGAGCAGTGTGGCCTGCGGGTGTATGGAGTGCACTGTGCAGTCCAAGACAAGGTGCAAACTGTTCTGTGATCTGATTGTGAAATGGCTTTTGCTTTCCAAAGAGTACTCTTCTGTCCCTAAAACCTCTCAATAAAGAATAGCAGAGAAGGTATTTTGATTTCCATGCTCTGAAGTTTGTGCTCTCAGCTGTCACTTTCAGTGATGTTCTTCAGTAGCTGAACTGTTTTTACCTCCTCTCCTATTGCGTGAATTAGCATCTGTTTCAATGTGGTTTTTCAGTAACACTTTTTCTTCAAATTTAATGTGGAGGTGACAAGTTTGCAAATTTTTGTACTATCCTGATTCTTTTAAACAATGTTGTTGAATATATGTCCCTTTGATTTCCCAGATAATCTTAATAGTGGATGCATTAGTGGTGTTTCAGAGTTTATGGATCATTTGCAATGAGATTTTTCTGAATTTTTTAAAATTTTTATTTCTCTAACCTCAAGTAAATTCAAAACCCTAAAGCTGAATCTGCAGCAAATCATGTGAACCTCATACACTATGCTGGAGAAGGCCCATGGGTGTGTGTGTATATCATTCAATGAATATCCTTGTGAAAATTGCTAAATTGTGATTTTCATAAAATGACAGAATCACTTAGCTTGGAAAAGATTTTTAATTATGTGAAAAATGTTGCTACCTGAAAGTCAGTCAGAGACTGCCATCAGCTCTAGTTTGCAGACAGTTAATGGTAAGGCTTCCATTTGCATTGGAGACTTCAACTCAGTCTTTCCTGCCTGTGATTTTTAATTTAGACTATAAATAATGCCTTACCACAACCTCTGGGAGAATCTTTAGGAGCTGAAGTAGCTTGAGTCTGATTGCTTCTTTAGGCACCTGGCTGCTTTCCATGATTAATCCTTATTGCCTCTAAGGGTTTTTGGCTTATTTTTACAGCAATAATGTAACAGTTCAGAAATATATTTCAACATAAATTTGTCCTACATCAGAATACTTGGTAATTACTAGAAATAAGATAACTATCTCCTTCCAGACATCCTACCAGATGCCTCAATATATCTTATAGGTCTAGCATCTAAGGGTTCTCAGTCCTACTGTCTTTAAGGACAACCTGTCAGTCTTCAACCCAAGATGCCAGAATAGATGTTGTTACTCAGAGGTTTGCAGTCCTCCATCAGTAAGAAAATGGAAAGGCATCCTGCAGATACAGTAAGGAACAAACTGATTCTCATCCATTTACCAGAGCAGTAGATTCTAATTTTTTCCCACTATTGATGTTACTGTCATGCTGAGTGGTGGGAAATACATAGAAACCTGTACTGGAACTTTTTAAGAATTACTTGCTTAGTATGGGGTAGTATGGGGTACCTGTAAGATGAGCTACTTACAGATGGAAGAGTTGAAGAGGCTATGGAGGTACATCAAATTTCAAATGCAATACAACTTTCCAGAATTTCACAGAACTGCTGAATACATTGAAAAGTCTAGGTTGAAAGGAACTTCTGGAGACCTTCTGTTAAAAACAGGGATTTAGATTAGCTTATCCAGGAGTCTTGACTGTAGTGTTGCATATTTCCAGGGAAGGACATTCTCCCATTTCCCTGGGTAACCTATTTCTATGTTTAATGCTGTAATGGCAAAATTTTTGGCAAATCTGTGATCCCTGAGCTGGTTACAGCTTGATAGCTGAGAAGAGGTAAATTTATTTTCTCAATAACAACTTAGTACATATGTAAACTTAACATAGAATAAATGGCACCAGAAAGTTGGACCATCTGCTATGTCTTTGTTGTCCAAACTGCAGATTTCTTAATCTTATGGAATAAGGTTATATTTGTTTGGACCACTGTAATATTTGTATGATGTAAGGAGGTCAAAGAGCTGAGGGCAAAGCCCTGCCTGCAGTGAAAACCCACAGCTACCTCACACTGCAGGAGCTGCAGATCTGCCAACCAACTGGGCTCAGCAAGAAGGTCCCACTGTAGAGCAGAGGCAAGAGCCTTAACTTGGAGAGATGTGGAGAGAATTGCTTTACAGAGAATGAATAATCATCATGTAAGGCCAAATTGGAATAAGTTACTGAGAGTAAAAAAGGCAAGTCAGACTTCAATGCGCCTTTATTCCTCTGCTATTTACCACTGAAGATAAGGTCACCAGTCAACTGATAGCCTTGGCTTTTAAACTTGATAAGTCATTCTATAATGCATCAGTTTTTAATGTCTACCAGTGGGTGCTTTCTTCATTTCTATTTCATTTCTATTGCCTTACAAGTACTGAGAACTGGAAGTTTGATGATATTTTAAACTGAGCACCAAAATGACAAGTAACTCTTAAATAAAATAAGCCTAACTGCAAGAGTATTCAACTTGGCAAGCTGAAGAATAGTAAGACAGCTAAACATGTCTGTTTTTTCTAGCAATGTAAGTTATCCTGTTACCAAGTAATACCTTTAATTATGAGTCTTTTTTCAACTCTGGAAGGCACTTATGCTTTTATCCAGGGTTAAAAGCAACACCATCAAAGTCAATTAGCTAAAATCACAAAGATGTATTTAAGTGCGACGTCCATTTCAGATGTGCTGCTGTGTGGTAGTCTTTAGCTTTACATATTGGGGAGTACAACCCCTGTCTGAATAGGAGAGTGCAAATGTTCTCTGTGTATTATTGTTTCATTCTCTTCAGTAAACATTACCCACCAGAAGAGCATTTGTATGCACAAAGATCTAAAAAAGGGAGAAAAAACCTGGCTTATTAAATCTTTCAAGTAGTTTTTAGTGTAATTTTAAACCACCAAAGAATTTAATATTAGGCAGCTGTTGATACATCTAAGTACTGCTATGAAAGTGAAACAGAAATTAGCTTGAAGATGCTTCCAAAATATTGGTCTTTGTCTAAATACAAACTCTCATGTGATTTTAGTATACTGCCCAGGACTGTACTGGAATGTTTTGTTTGACAGCTCTTCAGAAAAAGCTTTCCACAGGGGAACAAGGGAATTGAATGCTCCATCTCCAATAGATTGCAAACTGAGCAGCTGGAGCGCGTGGGGGCCCTGCGACCCATGCACCAATCAAAGGGTAAGCTGTCCTTGGAAGTCTTTGTTCCAAAGTCCCAACCAAAGGGATATCTGTCTGCCTGTTGGTTATGAGAAAGTGTCAGATTGCAGCTCTTAATACTGTATGTTCACACTTTGATGAAACCCAGAGTAATATCAGATTTGAAGACATAGAGTACATCCAGTTGTGAAATACTGCTCAAATGTTCTCATTCAAAGAGGTTTTTCATAGAAAGTATCTGTTTTGGCCATGTGTGTTTCTGTTTAAAACTTTATTTTCAATAAATTTTTCCCTTTTTAAATTGAACAACAACAACAAAACCCACACAATTTCTTTTCCACAGCAAATTTTTATTTTCCTAGGGGAGTTCTTTTAGGGCTTTAAAAAAATCAAAGACTTGAAAACATACAAAATATAAATTATTCATTTCCTCACTGGAGAGAAATAAATTAAATAGTGAAAATTTGGCATCTTTACATACTAGCCAAGTATTGTTAGTCATAATTATTATTGCAATGTTATTTTATTCATTAATTTTGCCTGTGGATTTTCAACAAAATATTCACCAAAGACGTTTAGTCTTGAAAAGCTCAAAGTTCAGCAGGAAATCCTGAAGTTCTGGTAGAGTTCTCTTTTCTATCTGAGCAATATTAATAGTGTTATTTTTCTTTCAAGTTTTGCTCCAGGCGTATTGAAAGATTTGGGCAGTTTGGTGGAAAAGCATGCCTGGAGGCCCTTGGAGACACACAAACCTGTAAAACAAGCAAAGCTTGTCCTGAAGAACCAGAACCAGACTGTGGTGCTGACTTTCAGTGCAGTTCAGGTAGGTTTTGTTTTCGTACCATAGCAAGTAAAGCAGGCACTCAGAAATCACATTTTAGTTCTGTGAATAAGTTACATCAGCCTCATGCTAGCAGTTAAAGAAGGGATACATTTCTCTCATCTTCCATTTTAATTTGCACCTATTTTAAATTTTTCTGTAACTTCTACTCCATGGTTAGAAGCTGTCCATACTGGCCATATCCTTTCTTCTAGATTAACTGCCCCATTTGCTACTGAATCACTAGGTTTTACAAAAAATCACCAGAAAAAAAACTAGGACTGAAGGAATCTTAACAGAATGGGTATGGAAGTTTACCAATCTAACTGGCATGGTAGATGATACTTGGAGACCAGCATGCATGCATCTAGATCCAAAATAAGATATAAATTTGTAAAGTGATACAAGGCATATGAATGAAGTGCTCAAGATTTATCAGAAATCAAAATAAAGTAGGAAAAGTTAATAGTAGTAAAACTAGTCAAAATAAAACCAGAAAGATGGTAAATTAATTTGAAGTTCCAAACCATTTTTTGTTTTGTTTTTAACTCAAACACTGAAAAGTGCAAATAAAGCAACTTAAAATTAGAAAGTGAACCTTTAACTACTAGTTTACAGGGATCGTGTGGCATTTACAGGTGAGGTTGATGATATCAAAGTGTTGTGTTATTATGCTATGGCTATTTTACCAAAGACTTTAAACCCTCTAGGGGGGAAAAAAAAAAAAAAAACAACAAACAAACAAACAAACAAACAAAAAAGAAACAAAAAAAACCAAAAAAACCAACATGAGTCTTTGTAAAACTTGTGAGATGTAAACATGTAAACTCAGGAAAGTTACTACTTCACTGTTGCTTTAGAACACCGATCACTATAGTTTTGGACACTACACGTTCATATTATTCAAATAATATAATCCAAATAGCAACAATTTAAATGATTTAGAAGGAATTTTTGTTGATGTTGAATTGATATTTCCCTGTATTCTCTCAACACAAATAAGAAAACCCCAACCAACCAAACATTTGAACTTTAGTGTAGAGCAGTCTAGGATGCAACAATTTTCTTCAGATGACAGCAGTTCTGCCACTTACTTTTCTCAGTCATCCTACTAACTTATATACAACAGTAGTATGCAGGTTTTTTTCGTTTGAAAGTGGCA
>WBNO01032077.1:323-37403 GCA_013400575.1 Peucedramus taeniatus | reverse complement strand
AGGACAACAGTAGAAATATACGTAGGGGAAGATCTTAATAAAGAGTAGCTGAGGGTGCCATTTAAAGTCCATCTTGATAAAAATGCATTCAGGCAATGTTTTATTCCTTGATCAGGTCGGTGTATAAAGCGAAGACTTGTGTGCAATGTAGATAATGACTGTGGAGACTATTCTGATGAGGATGACTGTGACTCTGACCCACGGTCACCATGTCGAAACCGTGACATTGATGTGTCTGAAGTTGGCAGGACTGCAGGACATGGGTATGTAGTAAAAAGTAGTGTTGGGCCTAGTGAAGAGTTTGGGATTGTCTCCAAAGACAGGTGAAAAAAATGGGGCACAGTGACATTCACAAAAGTGGAATATGAATCATGGTAGCATTTATAATCAGAAATCTTAAGCAGCCTTCGCAAGAACACTTAACTACCATTTTTTTTTTATACCTGTGAGGATAAAAAATGCAGTGTAATATGCCCTGCAGACAGTGTAAATCAATCATAGTGTTAGTAAACAGAATCATACATATATGTCACATGAATAAACTTACATTTTATTTAAATGTAAAGTTTATAGGTATATAGATTTTTTTCGAATGATATTTCACAACCAATCAGTAATTGTCAATTACTTTGCTAAAATGCATGTCTAATAGGGAGAAAATATCTCTTGACTATTTATATAATGGATGCTTTACTACAACAACACTTTATGTGCAGCTTTCTTCCAGAATTGCATTGTCCACTTCCCATATCTTTTTTGTTTACAGGAGCATTCATCATTAATTTAAGTTGAGAATTAATCTTTCTGTTCTCTGACCCTGCTGGATTTCTTTCATCTCTAACAAAAAGAACATGACATATTGTTTACCTACAAATAGAGCTGGAAGGCAGCAATCCACATTGAACAGAAGATAAAAGTATACTACAGCATCACAGTGTGTTTAATGAAAATTATTCATCCTTTTCATTTCATTTCTTACTGTGCAAGAGCAAAAATTCTGCTTTTTTAGCATGGGGAAGTAAACTAAGAATAAAGACAATTTTAGAAGCTTCTGTTACAATCTGTCACTAAAATCTTGCATGAGAAAATGTCATATAGAGATGCAGTAATGACACTGATGACTTTGATGGCTTGCCTACCCCTTTCTACACTCAGAAAGATATATGTACATTTGTCAGAGGTAAATATTGAAAATACTGAAAGGATTGAAATGTATGAAACAGGCACAAGAGGGCAAACTAATTATACAGAATCCTCCAAGCAGTTATTTTTCTAGTTATTTCTTGTACATCACTATAGAGATGCATAGAGGTATACAGCTGATGTGTCTGCCTCCCTGATTTTGTAATGGTTTAGATTTCCTCTCTTATGCTCCAGGAAATGCTGCCATTCCACTAGGTCACACCCTGCAAGAAGAGACAATGCTAGGAGTAGCTGCATATTCCTACTAAAGATTTGGTGAATGTTGTACACTCTTGATAACCAAGTGCCTACCAGCAAACAAAGTTATTAAAAATATATATATAGCTGTTGAGATGTACATCTTAAATCTACAAGAAATGCTTTCTCACAGATGTACTTGTCAAGAGCAAATGCTCTTTCTCACAAATTTATTGGTCAAGCAAAAATGTTTTTTACCTCCTTTTATGTCTAAGGTTTTCACCGTGTTTGAGGTTTAATGTCTTTTATTTATTTCTCATATATGATTCTTCAAGAACTTTACAAAATATGTAACTATCTCCAGTACACAGATGAGAAACCACAAGAGATGAGGCAAGCTGCTTGGATGGAGCAAGATCCAGTTTCACAGCTCTAGTCTCCATCTCTGACAGCTTTTCCAGTCTACAGGTCATGTGTGCTGATACCCCCTCTTTTGAAGTATAACTTCTTTTGTATTTCTCTTGTAGAATCAATGTTTTAGGGATGCAACCAATGGCCAGCCCATTTGACAATGACTTTTTCAATGGTCTTTGTGAGCGGGTGCGTGATGGGAACACACGGACATACTACCGCAAGCCATGGAACTTGGCTGTTCTCACTTACGATGTAAGTTTGAGTCCTTTGCAAGGCAGGATGGGTTTAATTGAATGCCATCTCCTGAAATACTCTTGGAAGACTCATCATGTCTCTTAAGCCAGCCAGCAGCTTTTTAGGCTCAAGCTTGTGCTAAAGTCTGGAGGAAAAGAGGTTATGTTACATTTACTTCAGCAGTTAAGCTCAGTTATGACAGACAAACTCCCACATCTTCGTGCTGAGCCTTGCACAATAAATGAAACTATCTTTCTGGAATGTTTAAAACATGAGCAGAAGAAATGAACAGAAGACTTACAGAAAGGATTACAATACCCAACTTTTACCAGGTAGAAGAGAAAGTAAGCTACATTTTCAAGGACATGTAACAGCCACTGATAAAACAACAGACAAAATACAATACTCTGGTCCTACTTGTTTTTTCTAACTAGTGATAATTTTGTCTGTGCCATTGGGAAAAAAAATTGTTAGGATTTTAAGTTTCAGACTTTCATTGAGGTTTGAACACCAAAAATGTTGATGATTGTTGAAAAAAATATTAGATACTTTTCAGAAATCAAATCACAATTTTACCTTCTAAATTACTGTAAGTAGGAACTTGATAAAACAAAAATTTAAACCACGTTCTTCCCAAAATGAGTAAATCTGACCCGGAGATCTCTGTTTATGTTGGTTTTGTTGTATAACAATTTTAGTTGCTATAATGTGATGTTCTGCTAAAGTATACTAAAGTAACACTGAAGCAGGTATCCTGAATTAGTTATTGTTTGCTGTAAGAAAAGAAGGCAGAATCATAATTCTGACTTATTTCAGAAGTCAGGAGTTTTTAGCAAATCTTAACTGTGCTTTAGCAAATCTTAACTGTGTTTTATTATTCCTCACATAGAGTCATAGAATCTCCTGAGTTGGAAGGGACTGACAAGGATCATTGAGTCTAACCCCTGGCTTTGCACAGGACACCACAAGGGTGTCACACCTGAGAGCATTTTACAAATGCTTCTTTGAGCTCTGGCTGGCTGGTGCTGTGACCACTGCCCTGGGAAGCTGTTCCAGTGCCCAACCACTCACTGGGTGAAGAAACTTTTTTGATATGCAAACTAAGCTTTCCATGACACAACTTCAGGCCATTCCCTCAGGTCCTGTCACTGGTCACCAGGGAGTAGAGATCAGTGTCTGCCTCTTTTCTTCCCTCACAAGGAAGCTGTAGACAGTGCAAAGGGATTGTTGACACACATAAATTACTTTTACAGTGTTACATGCTGAGATTTAATATTCACAAAACTACTGTCACTGCAGTTTTCTGTTCACTTTTGAACCACTGAACCAATCTCGATGAGGTAGTTTGTGGAGGGAAGGCTATTTCCTTTTGTTTTGGTTTAAAAGGAAAAAGAACTGTAAGAAAATGCATTGATATGCTCTGTAAAAAGTACAGCTTTAAACTGCTACATAATTTTTTAACTACTGCCTGTTGTTTTCTCATACAACTTTTTTCTATCTTTTCTCAGACAAAAGCAGACAAAACTTTCTCATCTGTGTACTACCACGATCGTGTGAAAATGTTGCAAGAGGTTTACATAGAAAAACAGAAATATTTTAGTGTTGACGCCTCTCTGAAATACACACCTACTGATGGAAGTCACAAAAATGCTTCAGAAACAAATTTCAAATATGACTACAGAAAGAATTATACATTTGGTTCGGTCCTGCAAAGCTACACAGAAAGGGTGAGATTAATTCTTCTAAAGGTTTTACTGTAACTATTTTACAAATGGTACAGTTTATGCAGTGTTAGAATTAGACCATAATAATCTAAGTATTCTAGTCAGCTGCTGCTTTTTAATTTTTTTTTTTTAAATTAAATACTAGTGACCATAGGGTTAAGAGTTCAGACACGACCAAATGGCAACTCAAAGTATCTTCTTTTTCCCACTGTTTATCTTTGACTAGCAAGCACCCTCATCTTCATCAGGGGCTTGATGTTAGATAGTATCAAGGCCTCTGGTCTTATCCTGATTAAAGAGCAGCTCTGATCTAGTGCAATGTGGGCAAATTAGACCAAGTATTATGATGAAAAATTGCCACTACATAAACACAAAATAAATTTTAGGAATAATGACCAGAAGGTCAAATCTCAGACATGTGGGTACATCTTTACTAATAAACTCCCCAGGGCTATAAGGCACAGGCACTAGCCCTGGTACAAGACAATCCACAGTTTTAAAAGCTTACTGGCACGACTTCAGTCAGTGCTTGTTCTCATAAGCAATGCCCATCCTGCACTTTCCCACAGCATGTTTGATGGAAATGTTCTTGCAGACAGTCTGGAGAAAAGCAAGCCCATTTTGGGATTGTGTATAAGCCATACCTCTACCTGCCCTTTGAAGCAGTGGAAAGACCCTACCCCATTTTATTTGATAGTAGCCTTAGCATTTAGTGAAGTCAAAATGAGATAGACCACAAAAACTGATGTTAGACATGCTGTCCTTGAATCCCAGGCAGCAGATAAGCTCCAGGCAGCTGCTTCTTCACTCCTGCACCAGAAGGCTTAGGGAGAGGATGGGAAGAGTAAAAACAAAAGAACTCATGGGGTGAGATAAAGTTTAACAGGAAAACCCATGCACACAAGAAGAGCAAAACAAGGAATTATGTCACTGCTTCCCACGGGCAGGCAGGTGTTCAGGCATCTCCAGAAAAGAAGGACTCTATCACATGTAATGGACTAGGGAAAACATGCCATCACTCCAAACATCCCCCCTTTCCTCCTTCTTCAACCCACTTTACATACAGAGCACAATGTCCTAAGGTATGGAAAATCCGTTGGAGCAATTTGAGTCACCTGTCCCAGCTGTGTATCCCCCAGCCTCCCAAGCACCCCCAACTTCCTTGCCAGCACAGAAGAGGTCTTGGCTGTGTGTAAGCAATGTTCAGCAATAACAAAAACATCTCTGTATTATCAAATCTGTGTTCAGCACAAAACCCAAACACAGTCCCATGCTAGACTCTGTGAAGAAAATTAACTTTTCCCTCAGCCAAAATGAGCAGAACACAACATTATGGCCTAATCCAGCACTGTGTGCTAATGGAATTAAGTGATCAGGTCGTATACCATTTTCCACACTTTATGCCAAGGTCTGTGATTGCAATATGCCATCATATACAAGGCATATCAACTCCATAGAGCTGAAGTGCACCATGTGCAAGGAATACTAAATTTACCTCAACTAGTTAATATTTTCAAGTTTGTCAGTCTTGTTGTCTAGGATCCATTCAGAGTTCTGGAGGTCAAATAGATATAAGGGAAAGCTAAGCTAAGTTTTAGGACTGATTAGTTGAAATAATGCTGAAGACAAAGATCTGCACTATAAAGATAAGCTGAATCCAGCATTGCCTTTGTCCTGGTATGAGTTTTCTTGGGATGGAAACAAACCATTTAAACCTCAAACCATGAATCTTCATAGACATAAAAGATCAAGCTCTATAGCTCAGGGGGTTTTAATGTCTGCTTATAGTCTAGTGGCTCATGATAAGAGCTTTGGACTCAAATTCTTGCTGAGAGATGAGTTCAGAGAATGAGATACAATCTGTCACAAGAGTTCTATCACTGCAAAGTCACAGGGCTGCAGGGTAGTGGAGTGACAGTCCCTGCATGAGACCCCTCCAGGGCCCACCTGAAAGTTAAAGTCATAATCCTGGAGGTGCCTGGAGGCACCTGAAGAGAAACTATTTGTGTGTGCTGGTTGGTAGGAATATTGCACCCACAAAAATTTCCTCACAGTGATTTAAATACCTGAAGATTTCTGCCAGTCATAAGCAGCATCTGAGTCAGCAGTTTAAGATCCTTTTAATGGTGCTGGATAACATAATGGTCAGGTGCAAGGTCCCTTTTACATACCTCCTACTGGGCACTGCTATTAAGGGAGTCACAAAAATACTGCAAATAATATGGGGTTTGGAAGGCATGCATTCCCTTAGAGTCTCAAGTGCAACTATTTCACACAATTTTATTTCACAAGTTACAGACAGTAGCTAGATCCTAATTTAGAATATGATATAAAATCACCTGGAGTGTAATTTACAAAAATATCAGTTGTTATACCTAAATTTACAATGTATGTATAGCTCAAATACATAATATGGAGGTTTTTTCTTCGTTAATTTTTCTTTCATGATGTCGGTTTGGGTTTTTTTGTTTTTAATTGGAAATGTGCCCTTCTTTCTAACAGTCAGGAGGGTTTTGTTTTTAATTGGAGCTGTGCCCTTCCTTCTGACAAACTGAAAATAACAGGGAAGTGATCCAAAACGAGAGAGAACTTAGGTCTGCTCCGACTATAAACAAAGAGGAAACTCCATCTGACCTGAGTGGGCAGCTTCTGCTATTTAGCAAACCATGTAGAACTACTTTTCAATGCTATGAAAGTCAGAAAGCCACTTTTCAGTAGGCATTGTGCTTCAAGAGACCTATTGTCAAATAGATCACAAAGACCTTGCTGAAATAAGGGAAGAGTTTACAAAATTGGAAGAACTAGAATAACTCTCTTGCTGCTTCCTCAGTTTAGATCAGAGAGCTTTCTAATTTTTATAAAACAAGTTTGTCCCATTTCCATAATGCTAGATTGAATGCCATGTTAAAAAGTGCTGCAACTTCTTTACAAGTAAAACAGAATAGATTTTCCTGCTGTGCTGCAGACCAGAATGGCAGTCTCTTCTCTTTTCTTCTCCCTGCATTCAGAACCAAACCTTTCTGCATGTAAAAGGACAGATTCAGCTGGGAAGGTTCCAAATTCGGAGTCGCGATGTTCGTCTCACAGACACTTTCCTTGATGATTTAAAATTTCTGCCTGCTGAATATGACAAGGGGGAGTATTTCAAATTCCTAGAAGATTATGGAACTCACTATGCAGTCTCTGGAACTGTAGGAGGAAAATATGAACTTGTTTACGTGCTGGATAATTATGCTATGTCTCGACTAGGTATGCTTTCTGTTGGCCTTGCTATGACCAAGTTCCCAGACTTTCAAAGAGATGTGTGATAGTAGATCTGTGTATGTGGAAAAATACTGAGAACAGCACAGTTCAGTGCATGCTGCTTGTGGTACACCAGTGACATTATAGAATTACATTAGATAACAGAGAAAAGAGTCCACCTTTATGACTTACAGAACTATTTGAAATCTCTGCTTTAAGTCTGTGACTGAGAGGGCCAAAAAAACCTGAAACAAACCTCATGAACACATTAGCAATAATTGCATGATTCACAAGAGATCTAAACCTTAAATCCTATTTGGTGCCTTTTTGTGGTACAATCACTCTAAGAGTATGGTGGTGACAAAAAACAAGGAATAAATTGAAGTGCTTTCTAGAAAACACATGGAGCATGAGTGTGTTGAAATTGATTTCATAGCTTTCAACATTCACACTGGAATATTCCATGGCCTGATTAAAATATGAAAGTAGAAATTTAATCTTCCCTCATGTGCAGTTCAGATACATGTGGGTTTGTGCTGCATTAAAGTGATCACATGGGAATAAAGTAAGAAAAGACAATTCTCATGTTGATTTTGGAGATTAGAAAATAAGCACCTGCTGCTTGCAGCACCAATAACAATATTACTGTCAAATATTCAGGCTATGAAAAGGGACTGGGGACAAATATGTTACTTTAATTTCACACTAGTCTGTTCATCACTTTGAGATTGTAGTTCTGGATTTTTTAAGTCCCAATTTTAAGCAAAATTCTTTCTGAACACAATGCTGAAGTGGCAGATGATATGTTTGGGTTCAATAAGGAGAAAGGAGATGTTGGAAATCAACATCAACAATGTAGTGTGTAGAGGTGGATTAGAATTAATGGAAAAAGGATACTTTTAAGAGATCAGTGACCTTGATTAATTTTATGGCAAAAAGGAGTGGAGAAACATAATGGAGGTTAGAAGAGAGAGACTGAGAGAATTCAGTAATTTAGTATGTAAAAAGAGTAAATATTGAGCAACTGTAAAAGACAAAATTTCTGTGTAATAAAATGAAAATAAATATTCCTAAAGGAAGATCTGCTTTCAACTAGATAAAGAAAAACAAATCCATTTTGGTATTTTCCTATTCACCATTGATCTCACCTGCATCTATTCAGGCACTTAAACTACAGTCATCCTCATATTCATTACATAGACAAGAAAAAAGTAAAAGATAAATGGTAACAAGAAAGCCAGAAACACTTCCAATAGGCCTGAAATTGATTCTGTAAGAATAATAATGTCTTTTATTTATGCTTATTCAATCTATCTAATTACCTATTTCTACTTCCAGGAATCACTGTAGAAGATGTGAAAAAATGCCTTGGCTATCACTTAGATGCCAATATTGCATATGAAAACATACAAGCCAATTTTAATGTTGATCGTGGTAAATGTGAAAATATTCATAGAAAGGAGAAATGTAAGTATATCCTTGATTTATGTTATATCTTTTGCTTAAGGAAAGATAATACCAGTTGTTTCCCCTGAATAATCAATGTAGTTATTGCTGTTAGAGAAAAAAATCCAGTGGACCAATACAGGTGAGATTCACATTCTTCCATGCTCCCAAGTCAAGACAGCCTGAGAATGTGTTCCCAGCATGTACACACATGAACACACCAGCATGATGCATACAAACATACATACACACACACACATCACTGGCCACAAATAAATACAGACAAAATACAGACAGCACTCAGGCAAACACTAATGGCAAAAATGGTTTCATCCTTTTCTTCTCTCCATCTAATCAGGGAGAAAGTCTTTCAGTGGGCAATATCAGAGAATCACAGGAGTGTCGAGGGTTGGGAGGGTCCTCTGGAGGCCACCTTGTCCAAGGCAACACAAGCCTCAGATATTTCAGTCCCACCACAATATTTATACATAATCAATACAGATAATTACAGCAGTTGACCTTAAATATTTAGTTGAACCAGAAACTGCATCGTTAGCCTCTCCTGTTAGTGACAGAGATATATAACAACAGGCCCACAGCTCCACTCCCACTGCTGGTGCAGATCCACTCCCATTGCTGACCCAGTATCCAGCTCCTCCACTTGTCTCACTCCAGAGAAATAAAATCACAGAATGGTTTGGGTTGGAAGGGACCTTAGAGATCATCTAGTTCCAACACATCATTTAGGAAAGTGATCCAACATACTAGATCAGGCTGTCCAGAGCCCCATCCAACCTGGCCTTGAACCCTTCAAAGGACAAGGCACAATTTCTCTGGGTAATATGTTCCATTGCTTCACTGCACTCTGAGTAAAGAAATTTCTTTTATCATATAATGTAAATCTCCTCTCATTTAGTTTAAAATCTCTCCTCCTTCTTCTGTCAGTATCTATCCAAATAATTGCCCTCCTCTCTCTTTATAAGTGCCCTTCAAGAACTTGAAGACTGCAATGGGGTCTCCCCAGAGCCTTCTCTTTTTGAGGCTGAACAACCCCATCTCTCTCAGTCTGTCCCTCATAGGAAAGGTCTTCCAGCACTCTGTCCATTTCTGTGGCCTCCTCTGGACTTGGCTCCACAGGGTCCACATCTTCCTTGTGTTAGAGACCCCTGAGATGAATGCAGGTGGGATCTCATGAAAGCAGAGCAGAGGGGCCTGATGCCCACGGAGCTCTGGTTGCAGCCCAGGACACATTTGGCTCTCTGGGCTGTGAGTGCCATGGCCAGGGCATGTGTAGCCTCTCACCCAGAGCACCCCCAGATCCTTCTGGGTAGGGCTGCTCTCCATGAGTTCTTTTCCCAGTCTGTGCTCAGGCGTGCTATTGCTTGACCCAGCTGTAGCACCTTGCACTTGGACCTGCTGAACTTCATGGGGTTTTTGTGAGCTCACTTTTTAAGTTTGTCTGGGTGTCTCAGGATGGAATCCAATCCCTCTGTTGTGTTAATGGCTCAGTTTTGTGTCATCTGGGAACTTTCTGAGGGTGCACCTGACCGCACTACCATTGATGAAGATACTGATGAGAATTGGTCCCAAATGGAGCCCCGAGGAACACCACCCATCACCAGCCTCCACCCAAACAGAGAGCCATTGACCACAACCTTTTGACTGTGCCCATCCAACCAGTTTCTTGCCCACCAATAACTCCACCCTTCAGGTCCATATGTCTCCAATTGGGAGATAAAGAAGTCAATTGGAACTGTATCAAAAGTCTTACAGAGGGCCAGATAACATCTGTTGGTCGTCCCTTACTGACTCTTGCTGTCACTGCATCACAGAAAGCCACCAGATCTAGGCCACAGCAACAGTTGCTCTGGTACTTGGCTCCCATGTCACCTGCTAGTCAAGCCTGGCTTGACACCTGCTAGTCATCACATCCTGGCATATGTATTGTCACTTGCTCCAATGGTTGCCACTACAAGCACCAGGTGCCTATCAGCCCTTGTCCAGCTCTAGCTGTTTCTAGACTCATGCATGCACACAGAATAGAGTCCCTTCACCCTAGGAAAGAGTTAGAATGGAATATAATGGTAGGCCAGGACAGACTGCAAAGATGAAGGACAATACACAGCAGGGTAGCTCACAGATCAGTCATTTGTCTATATGCAATCAGTCCCCTTTTTTTGCCTTTATCCCTTTATTTTCTCAAGTTTGCTCCTCCCAATGCCACCTTAAACCTCCCTTACCCTTTCAACAGCACTCCTGTAAATATATGCTAAGTATTTAAGTTCATTCAATCAGAAAATGCCATTCTTTGCATCCAGAGAGCTCTTCCATTGACTCATCTTACTGCTGATTCATCCTCAGCCCCATCCTACAGGGCTAATTGCTCTGCTGCAACAGGCCTGGGAGGAGTCAAAGCAGAGGCTCCCTTTCTCTGATTACCCTGTTTGTGTTCCCCTGCCTGCCATTGTTGCCCTCTGCTCCGTATTGTGTCTGGAGATGGGCTTTGTTTCACATGGAATAAAAATTGCAAAAGGGAAGGATATTTACTACTAAGTGCATAAGAGGCAATTATTTTCAGTGCTCTGCTCTTGTATTTTAATTATGAAGGAAAAGCTCCTACTTTCTAATTCCTGCCCCATTTTGGTGTCAGACAGGGGATACAGTAGAATTACTCATTATCTTTTGCTTGTCGTCTAAGGACTGTGATCTCTATAATGTGTCTCAGTTTGTCCTATCCTTTCTTTTCCTTTCAGATGTAGGGTTTTCTAATTTAATTGCAAAATAAAAGATTTCCTCCCACACAAGAGCGATAAGCAAAGAGATATTGAATTCTGCTACCACTAAGAGTTCTCTCTATAATCATCTTACAAAGAGGGACTGGCTGCACTAGGATGACAACTGTTCTTCCAGATGTATGGACACTAAACATCCTTCTTCACCTTGTTTTTTTTTTCTACAGCAGAAATGAAGGATAATGCTGTCATTGATGATGTCCTTTCTTTAGTTGAGGGAGGGAAGATTGACTTTTCAGTTAAAATCAAAGAAATGTTACTACGAGGAGCCAAAGCGGTTGATGTAGAGGATTACATAGAGTGGGCTAAATCTTTGGTTGATGCCCCAGTAGTGATACAGCAACGGGTAAGTACAGCTTCTTCAAAGCTGTGGCTTTTTACAGTTTGAAAGCTTCTGCTCTATGATGGAGGTGAGACTCCAGGTTCATAATGAACTTTCACACATTGTCTTTATCTTAACTGTTTTTTCAGATTTTTATTCTAGTGATGGTTATATCAAAAGGATTCAGAACTTTGGAAGAGTGTGTTATGTTTGTGTTTTTTTCTTCTACAGCCTTCTCCAATACATACACTTGTTCCAGTTAAGATGAGAGATGCGTATTTAAAGAAACAAAATTTGGAAAGAGCAATTGAAGATTACATTACTGAATACAGTGTGTGCAAATGTGAACCCTGTAAAAATGGAGGCACCCTTGTGCTGGTAGATGGAGTCTGTACTTGCCTGTGCTCAAGTTATTTTAAGGGAATTGCTTGTCAAATTCCAAAATCTACATTAGTGAAAGGTTAGTAAATACTCCAAATAAACTTAATGAGTGTATCTGTTGTAACAATATGCTGACAAAATGAGCCTTCATAAGAAAAGAAGCATTTCATAGCACTCCTTTATACCTACTGCTGTCAAACCTCAAGGGCAAGGTGTTGAAGATAAGGTAAGCTACTGGGTTCTTTCCATAAAGAGGGTATTCTAATTTGGAGTTCATTGTCCTACATACATTACTGTGTATAAATGTACTGAGTCATAAATGACACAAAGTTCATTTATGTACACAGGAGTATTGAAGCCTGGTGCAGTACTGGTAAACCGATTTTAGGCAAAAGCAATCTCCCCGTGTCTTAAACTATTTTGTCTTCACTTTTCTGTAGAAGCTCAGTGTCTACTAACACAGGATCATGTTTCACAATTGCTGTGCTAGTTTAATATTAGGTTGGGGAAAAGGGAAAACAATGCAGTTCCACAACTGACAATATAAAAAATTTACTGTGCAGTAAATTCATTCTCTGTGGCCAGGTTTTTTAATGCACAGGTGCCCAAAATGGACCTTACAGCTTGTTTCCTAACATGACAAAAATGTTGAAAGGCCAGGGTTCTTAAGCACTGCCACTGACAACGCATTTTTAAAAGCCAAATCTTTGTGATGGGTTGTGTTCAGGAGGCTGCAATGATCTGCAGAATCACCATAACTGAGTTGAATCATGATCTACCTTGAAAGAGGTAGGTGGCCTAATCCTGTATGATGTCTTACCAGTTGTGACTGATGGAGGCTGGAGCTGTTGGAGTGCCTGGTCCACCTGCATCAATGGAGAGAGCACTCGAACTCGCCACTGTAATAATCCTGCACCAGGACCTGATGGCAGACCATGCCAGGGAGAAAGCATTGAAAAACGGCCCTGTGAAGAAGGGAAATAGTTATGCTCCTCAAAATCAGGTAAGTAGCCTCTTTAAATGTATTACTACAGTTTAGAATAAATGCTCAGCCAGTATTTGGGGCACTTCAGAAAGGCAGTTGATGAAGTGATGGGTAAGCTCACTTATGTATTTCACTTAAATCTGTGATTTAATATCACCTTTGATCAACCACTGTGTGTTGAATTTATGAATAGTTAGATTTATATTTGAATGTTTTGACAAGTAATGATATATTAAA
This sequence comes from Peucedramus taeniatus, assembly GCA_013400575.1. NCBI lineage: Eukaryota > Metazoa > Chordata > Aves > Passeriformes > Fringillidae > Peucedramus > Peucedramus taeniatus. The sequence goes on along the minus strand of WBNO01032077.1, from coordinate 24,245 downwards.
GAACTCGAGATTAGAATAGAATTCTGGATAAGAATAGACTAAAAATACAGTTCTCAAAAAAAAAGATTTCATCTCCAGTCAGACGACCCACCAAAAAGCTTGTCTTAAGGAGAGGGACGAGATTTATTTTCCAGGAAAAAAAATTTTAAGATAGTTTAGGAGACTGAAGTCTCTTACTTGAAGTCTCTTACTTGATAAATAGAATGCTGAAATTCAGCAAAGCTAGTGTTACAGCAGATTTGAAACTTTCATTGAGAGAAGAATATGATACAGATCTGGAAGATCAAGATAAATATCACAAGGACATGTATAAGTAGTATAAATTAAATAAACCAGCAAGTGGTAGATTTTAAACAGACTGAAGACCCATCCTTCACACAATGGGCATACCAAAAGTAAATAGGCATTTTAAAACCTCAACAGAAAAAAATAGAAGGTTATTAAAGGTAGGTAATGAGGCTCACTCAGGAAGTGAAGAATCTCACTCTGAAGAATCAATTTTTGCAGGATTGGAAACTATTGTGGCTGGACAGTGCCCAAGTGGAAAGGAATCTGGGGGTACTGGTAAACAGCTGACTGAACATGAGTCAGTGTGCCCTGGTGGCCAAGAGGGCCAATGGCATCCTGGCCTGTACCAGGAATAGTGTGGCCAGCAGGTCCAGGGAGGTCATTCTTCCCCCGTATTCGGCACTGGTGTGGCCACACCTGGAGTGCTGTGTCCAGTTCTGGCCCCTCAGTTTGGGAAGGACATTGAGATGCTTGAGTGTGTCCAGAGGAGGCAACGAGGCTGGAGAGGGGCTGGGAACACAAGCCCTGTGAGGAACAGCTGAGGGAGCTGGGGGTGTTTAGCCTAGAGAAAAGGAGACTCAGGGATGACTTTATCACTGTCTAGAACTTCCTGAAAGGTGGTTGTAGTCAGGTGGGGGTTGGTCTCTTTCTCCAGGCAGCAACTAACAGAGCAATACGACACAGTCTTAAGCCGCACCAAAGGAAATATTGATTGGATATTAAGAAAAAGGTTTTTATGGAAAGAGTGATAAAGTATTGGAATGGTCTGCCCGGAGAGGTGGTGGATGTGTCACCATCCCTGGATGTGTTTGAAAACAGACTGGATGTGGCACTCGGTGCCATGGTTTAGCTGAGGTGTTGGGGCATGGGTTGGACTCAATGATCTTGACGGTCTCTTCCAACCTGGTGATTCTGTGATTCTGGATTCTGGGAACATATTGCTATTTGTTTCCCTACTCCTGGACATTCCCTAGGTCAGTGTTATTGCCTTCTTGTTAAATTCAGGTATGAAGTTAGCCTTTGCTTGATTCAATGAAGCTGGTGTTACTAAAACAAAAGCAAACATCATAAGCAGCTTTATTTTATTCCTTAGAAAAAAATATTAACCTAACTTTGGCTTCTGCTATTATATGGTTTCAGATGTGTGGAGTACTCACTCTTGAAGCAGAAGTCTGATATTTAAGTCTTCTGAAAATCACACTCTGAGTGATTCATCCTTCACAGAATCACACACAGTCTCAGAATGGGTCAGGTTGGAAGGGACCACACTGGGTCATCTGGTCCAATCTCCCTGCTCAAGCAGGGTCATCCCAGAGCACGTGGCACAGATTGCGTCCAGATGGTTCTTCACTACAATTCTTTTACATTACAGTTATATTTGAGACACAATAAAATCATGACTTTAGTGAGCTATGAGAGTAAAACTTCTTTTAAATTTTGACCAAATATATGTATTGTAATATTACTGTCTCTTATCACTTCTTCACTATTTTTCATCTTTTTTTAGAAAACATTAATGGATTTCAAACTGGTTCCATGAATCACAGTTTCTGCTGGCCAGCTAGCTACACCTGGACAGTGTAATGGCATGATTTAAAGTACCTGCAGCTTAAATATTCCATAATCAAAATAAAATAATAAACTATAAACACATTAACAGAGATTTGCTGATAAAGTAGCTGTGGTCAACCTTTTATTTGTCTGTGGCTGTCACCATGTCCATCTTTGTGGCTGTAGCTGTCACCATATTCCATCTTTGTCAGTCAATAGGATGTCCCTTTATCAATGTTTTTTCATCATTATTTCTATCATGTTTTCAAACTGATTTTCAAGAACTCAAATCCATCACAATTATAAAAATAATGTATACAGCATTATTTGATTGATGGTAGATTGTTAGAGAAGAATTTTGAAGATTCATTATCTTCAGCAAAATGCCCTTGGAGATTTATTTCAGTCCTGTGTTTTACATCTAATTCATGGCACAGATCACCAGGATGTTTATGAAGACATGCAGCTTCACTAGTGCTATTATGCTTGCTCCTCACAATATGTGCAGAATAGTTCATCACTGTATCTTGACTATGTCAGTGAGTTAAAGATTATATGAGAAATCAGAGGCACATTACAAAGGGATAGAAGAATTATCTTATTACCATCCAGATTTTTAGCAGAACTTCCAAAACAAGGAAACAAGGCTGATGCAATTGTGTTGTCACTGAACCTACTTGTCGGTCTTCCTCAGTGACTTTTGAACCCAGCAGACAATTACTGGAAAATTTGTTTGGAACGAGGAGGAAGGATAGTTCTCAAAGAGGTGTCATTTTAAAAGGCAGCTAACTTGGGAAAACAAAAAAAAAATCAGCCTCTCCTTTGAGGAAAAGGTAAACAAGTTAACTTAGCTATATTACTAGACATCAGAAAATCCCCTTGGAAGCAAGATATAAGGAAACAGTTAATAACAAAGATATATGAGGGCTGAGTGGTTTGGAAATACAGAAATAGTAGATGACATCAGATCAATGAGATTAGTCTCTTGCATAGTCCAGATCTGGAAGAGTCCCCTGGAACATTCTTTACCTTCCTCCTGCCCACCATGAGTGACTCTAAAGACTCTGAGTACCCAAGATTAAACATCACAAAAGAAAGCAGCAGAGAAAACAGTGAACCATAAAATCTACTGTGCTACAAAAATTAGATTAATAAAAAGCCTTTCACTGGTCCTGCCACCATGAATAGTCCCTTCAGACAGGAGTGGCAAATGGTTTCTGCTGAAAGCCTTCCACTAATTTATGTTCTTAAGTGCAAACACAGGATATTCCCAATGGACAGAACACATGTGCACCTAGCATTCCTGCAGTCTTCCTGGGACATTTCAGAAAGCCTCAAACCTGACAAGCTTTTTACTGTACTGTGCACCTGTAACAAAGCACCTCTTGGTGAAGATCTGGTGTTCTGGTGTTACTGTCTCAGTGGGAGCAGGAGAACTCTCTACCAAGAGTAGTGCTATCAGATATCAGAAAACTTTTAATAGACAGAGCAAATCCTAAAAGAGCTGGACCTGAAAACAGGTCCTGCTTTAAAAAAAGTACAAGGAGGATAGGCCTCGGGTAGCCTACCATAATCTAGGATTTTACATGCAGTGTGAGCAGACATGGTGACCAAGCATCTTTCCAGTATAGTTAGTAACCTGTCTCTGATAAGCAGATTTTTTTTTCTACAGCAGAACACCCCCTGTCCTGTTATTAAATGTCTCTCCTACATTGCTCATGTAGCACATGCAAACCTTACTGATCTCCTTCCTCCTCTATGCTCTTTGGAAGATAATTTCTGAAGATGAATGAATATAAATGAATATAAATTATAATATAATTCCCACTTTAAATGTAGTCACAACTTATTTATACACACTTGATTTCAATCCCGTATTTTTTGGTATAAATACCTCTTCTTCTTTGATACTTACAGACCTTGTCATAACCTTTCATCTCCACTTTCTTAAGTTACCCAAGATAAGCTCTTTCAGTGTCTTTTCAGAAGCCAGGAAGTCCTACTCATACTGTAAGTGTCCACTTGGTCATTCAGCATAGTTGACCAGAGCTGCACACAAGACTCTAAACAAGCTCTCACCAGTCCTCTGCACAAATTCTTTTCCTGCCTCTCCCAAAAATCATTTGCCTAATCTGCACTCAAATTACATGTACTTTCCACAGGTGCATGTCATGTTAGTGACTCATTGTGTCCCTGGCACAAAGCAAAAAATCTTCTTTCTACCCTTAAGTATATTAAAATTTGTTATTAAAATTTGGTTGAGTTCTATCACGCCAATACACAAACTCTTTTCCTCCTTCCTGTATAACCACTTGATTCCCCTCAGGATAAGAACCGCTTAGTTTAGAACACCTTTGGATAACTGATAACATCAGTTTGGCCCAGCTCTTGAACCACATTCCTGACCCAAAAAATGGATCAGACAGGATCAGTCCCATGACTGATGCCTGCAGAACACTGCAAGTAATCCAAATGAAACTCAGTAATTCCCTTTCTGCTAAAGTGATGTAGCTTTAACCATCTCCTAGTCTACCTTGCACTCTTTCTGATAGGACACATCTTCTCCCAATTCCTGTCACTTAAAATTCAACAAAGGATATCACCTGAAATACTCCGCTGAAATCTAGACAAATAAAGTAAATTGTATTACCTTTGCCTTAAATTCCAGCTAAACTTTGCAAAACAGGTATTAATTTATTCAGACATAATCCTTCTTTAGTGAAATCTACATTAAAAGCTACACATATCTGATGTTTTCTCATTCAAATAGCTTTTTCAAAATTGTTCTTGTGCTCACGAAAATAAACATGTAGCTGCTGTGGTGATTTCCTCGTTTTAGGAAAATAGGTAGTGTGTTTGATAACTGGCCTTATAAGTATCTGTAGTTGTATTTGCTATTATCTATATAATACATTGCATTGATATATTCCATTGAAAGTTTAATAGAAAGCAAATGGTTTGGAACTTACAGCAATACAGTAATCTTTTCAGTGCTGTAGCACTGAGATTTTATTCCCCATGGAATGCAGTTTAAACCTTGTTTCTGACACAGATATAGTACTTTCTGTTATTTTATGATCATATTTATTTATCACCCATTGATTCATACTGAGAAGATTGCTTACTGACAACTCAACTGATTTTTATTTAGAAGTTAGGCATCACCAATATATATAAGTATCCTCTTTCCTGTATTAGCCAGGACTTCACTCCCCTTCTTCCTTCTTTCACCCCTTTTCATTAAGCTCTTTTAGTTTTTTGTTTTTTCCTAGATCTAGGTCACTGAAGTTTATGGCCATATGCCCTTCTTCCTTTAATTTTTGTGCACAGGAGGTCTGCAGCACGCCAGAACTTTAATACTCTGTCAGACCAGGACAATCCTATTTTTCTGATAGTATCAGCTATGAAGAGCTGAATAATTAAAGGCTAATTGATATAGTTCAGCCTATTAGAGATAGAAAATTCCTTTAGATATCAATCATTCATGAAAGTCTAGGTCAGAAGGAAAGATGTATGGCACTGACATTGTATGGCACTGACACTAAATATATGTAAATTCAGGAACCCTGAGTATGAAAAACAAAACCAAAATACATTTGCCTTTTTAATTCAGTCAAAGATTACTGAAAAGAAAAACTATAATTTTATCATCAGCATAGACCTCGTTTTCATGAAAATCTTGGAAGTAATTAAATGAATGAATAAAACCTATTCATGCTTCACAGTGGTGCAACGTAACCCAAACAAATACTGTTTACAATTCTGCTAGGTCTCTGATACTGTGCAAAACAGGAATATTGCTGATATCTTTTCATGTGAAGGCTGGATAAACCCCATACACTCTCTTCAAAAACATTCACAGTGAAGGACAAAGAACTTTTACTCCTCTAAGTACAGTGCATACTCCTTAGCAGACTTCAGTGGAGACAGAAAAACTGAAATTATGGTAAGTACAGGACTTTACTAATTTACTTTTTACTCCATGAACGCATTAACACTGAAACGGCTGTGGATGAGACTGTAAAACTAAATTTATTTCTAACAGTTCTGGGATTCTGAAGGGGAAGCCAGACTAGCTGATAACTCCCTGCTTAGCCATTCACATGAGGGTATATAGGGTAGAAACTGAAGCAACTTCTTCCTTGAGAAAGTTTCCTTTCCCCTCTGACGTCCCAGTGTGTACTTCCCGCAGCTCAGGCTCAGGCTCGCTCCCTTCTCTCTCCGGCGCAGCCGCTGCGATCGCCGCCTCCGCGCCCTCAGGCCTGCCCCGGCTCCATCCAGCCCCGGCTCCCTCCAGCCCCGGCTCCCTCCAGCCCCGGCTCCCTCCAGCCCTGGCTCCCTCCAGGACAGCCTGAGCCTGGGCAGAGCCGGGGCTCGGTGAGCGGATGGTGCGGGAAGGCGGGCTACAGGCGTAGCCATTCCTGAGGGGCTGAGGGAGCAAAACACCAGCAGGGCAAACCCTTCCCAGCTGCCAAGGTCTTTTCCCCACACAAACTGCTCGTGCGCAGCTCCCCAGTAGCCCTGCCCTGCTCCTCCATCCTCCCTCTTTCCCCAGTCTCTTCTGATTTCCTCTTATACACAGCTTCTAGCAACTTCCCAGCCAGCGAGTCTGCTTGCCTGCCGGTGTCTGAGCGGCTGGCTTGCCTTACCGAGATGGCCACCTCGTCCCCCCCACATCCCCCTTGCCTCAGACTAGGAGTTGGTTGCTGCAAACTCAGCCATCGCAGCTGCACTCACATCACCTGCAATTTATCTCATTAAATCGTCTAACCAAGCTACCCCTCCCTGGTGATCAGTGGTGGCCCTCAGCGAGGCAAAGCAGTGGGGTGTGAACAGCAATGGTGCTTGAGGCACGCTCTGTGAGCCCCCTCAGTCCCTGTTTCACGGGGCTCTGCCTGCATTCATCGGGGCTCTTCACGCCATAGTGAACTCTGTGCCTTCCAGAGGGCTTCCCTGTGGAAGGTTTAGCAAAAGCCTGGTGTCCCCTTTTGGTCTGTCGGGAGTGTTTTCTGCTGCGGCACTGCTTTCAATTCCCCCTGAGCTCCTGCTGCTGGGGCCAGGCGGACAGAACACAGGAGTGCTGATGTGAGCAGAACGCACACAGCTTGCAGGGCAAAAAGACTCATCAAAAGCCACCTCATCTAAGCCCCCCATGTCAGTGATCTCGGCAGCACAGGGAGGAGCCTGTGACAAGGCAGCGGGCAGTGGGGGTCAGCGCAGGGACAGGCATGGAAGGAGGTGCAGGGCAGTCAGGTGAATCCCTTGGTCGAACATGACAGCTAATACCTGAGTATGAGCTTTGTATTGGAATAAAAATTACTTGAGATTTTAGCACTCCTTAAGTCACAAAAAGGAGAAACTTTTGGCTTTTTGCATGAAAGATTTTTTTTTGTACAGCAAGTGCTTTGCATCAGCTTCAGCTATCCTGAGGAAGGACTGTGATTTATTAGAGTACATACACTCCAGCAGAAAACCAGGATCTTAACACACACTTGATTGTGATGCCCTGGAGTGCACTGGGGTTTCCTTTGTGAAAGAAACGTGCCCCTCACAAGGCATAGTCAAGGCAAGCACACTGCCAGTGTCCTTTGAATTCTTTCTAGAATTTGTCAGTCCTGCCTTTCTCTAGTATAGAAAAATAGAAATAGTGGAAACAGATTTCTGCACTCTCCGATCAGGCAAGTATAAATATATTAATAATAGGCAGTGGTTATAAGATTATAGATATTGAATAACAACAATTTAAAAGAGCCACAGCACTGAGTTGAGGAGCTTCCAGGGAATCCTGCATGTCAGTAATCCCCAAACAGCATCTGGAAAGCCAAATTGTTCCTATAAGCCTGACACTGTATGTAGACACAAGGAAATGTTGTTAATTTGCTCATGACCAAACTTCTGTCAGAAATACTAAAACTGCCTTCAATTGAGAAAGCGATGGAAATGCAGCGGCACATTTTTGAGGAAGTCTAGCTCTGTCTGCAGACACAAAGATAACACAGACTTACCCTACCAAAAATGTTGGTTCTGACAGTGTCCTGCAGCAATTGTAAGGAGAAACTCCTGCCAACGTTCAGGAATATAAAGTTTATTCTGAAAATCAGGTAATTTCCAAAGTGATGACATAGCAAGATGGCACTTCACACCAGAACTCTGACACTGGGGAGTGGCACAGCATTGTGAAGCAGGACTGCTGACTCTTTGCCTTGCCCTCTGATGAGGTTCATGTACTCAAAAAGTTATCCCAAAAACGGCACAAAACCAGGTAGTCTGAAACTTTTGGTACAAGTATGTACAGAGGTTATTGATAAATATGTTATTTCTGCTCCTGTGCCAAGTCTGCCCTCATGTCATTGAAAACTGGGAAGTAAACTCTCCAATGAACTTGTTAGTTAAGAAAAACAACATTACTTTATTAGTAACACTGGGTGCATGGGGAATTCTCTTTAAAACATAAGTGTTCAGTAACCTAACAGACCAGATTATATTCCTGAAACTAGTACACATTCATCACATTTTCTGAATACATGTATATATACTAATTACTTCAATTTACTTGTTTGGATATGGTTGCAGATCTTGTGATGAAACTTTTCTCCTTGAGAGTGTCAGGTCATAATGTACTTCTCTTATCATTCTTAGCTCTGACACACAATCCTTGTTCTCAAAACTAAGATATCAGCTAGTACATATTAATCACTGATAGAAGTAAACAAGGAAGCATTAGCTGGCACAAGACTTATTAGTCACAGTTGTAGGGAGGTAACACAAAGCCACATTAATCTCTGGTACTTGTACTAAGCACTGTATGGTACAAAACTAAGCATTAGCCATGAATACAGGGATCATACACTAATGTGCTAAAGTTAAAAGAATTTTCCAACATCTTCCCTCACTGCTACGTAGACTACTTTTTACAGAAATATAACCTCCTCAGTAACAGCTAGGAGGCAAAAGCCTTGTGAGCGAGAGGAAGAAAAGACAGGAAGCAAAGTTTCAGTGAAAAACGCTGCTAACGTTGACTTTCTCTTGCTCAGTGCTCCACATATTTTTATGTGTTATATATTACAGAGCAACACTATTCTGACTTAGGAAGGAGAGTTTCAAACAGCTTTAATGATATTAATGCACCTGTCCAAAGGTGTTCTTCCACATACTACCCCTCAGTCCTGTCTCCCACTATATACACATGGTTTAAAGATTAGCTGCTCCAATCACTCATCTTTGCCTTTTTCTTCTCCCATCCTCCGTCACGACTAACTCTGTTATGCGGTCTCTCCTTCTTTGGGATCATATAATACACTTACAGGTAGTGAAATGAAGCAGGTTAAAAACAATGTCAAAAGATTAAGAAATTTTTCTTGTATCATGTCCCTTCAGTTTACAGCAACTCGAACAATAGTATTGACACAGCTGTGGAGGTAACAAAATCCTAACTATGACATTCTTTGTGACCTTTGAATTGGAAAGAAAGAGGTGTTCAGATGGAAGTGCCTGACTTTTCAGACCATTTTGGAGCAAAGAACATCAGCAGATGAAAGAAAAATATCTTAAAAAGATGGACTAACATTTCCAGCAGAGACTCACAGAATCATTCGAGCTAGAAGGGAACTCGGGAGATTCCAGTCCAGCCCTCCTGATGAGGTTACACAGGAACATGTCCAGGTGGGTTTTGAATATCTCCAGAGAGGGATACTCCATGACTGCCCTGGGCAGGTGTTCCAGTGATCTGCCACCCTCAATTGAAAGAAGTTCCTACTCACTTTGAGGTAGAATTTCTTGTGGTTTAGTTTGTGGACATTGCTCCTTGTTCTGTCTCTGGGTACCACTGAAAAGAGCCTGGCACCATCCTCTGGGCACCCACTTCTGAGATATTTTTATGCATTAATAAGATCCCCTCTTAGACTTTTCTTCTCCAGACTGAACACACCTAGCTCCCACAGTCTCTGCTCATAAGTGCAATGCTCTAGATCCTAAATTATCTTTCTGATCTTTGCTGAACCCTTTCCAGTATTTCATTTTCTTTCTTGTACTGAGTAGCCCAGAACTGGACACAGCACTCCAGATGTGGCCTCAGCAGAGCCAAGTAGCGGGGGAGGATTACCTCCCTTGGCCTGCTGGCCACACTCTTCCTGATAGGCCAATGTTCTGATTCTTTTTCTTCCCTTTCTTTTTTTCCTCAGTTTTTGACAAAATCACTTCCTAAGTAGCCACTTTTCCCAAAATTAAATGGAAACATCTAAATAAATACTCTGATTAAAAAAATATATACTTAAAGTTGCAGTCATAACATTTCCACATAGGAGCAGTAACATACCACTGGTGTGCTGGAATTTAGATGCTGGGTTTGGTCTATACAGAAAATGTAATGCATGTATGTACATGAGAAGGCATTATCATTATTAGCATCCTTGTCTTGCTTGAATATGAGCTAGTGATTTTGTTGCTGCTGCTGCCGTTGTTTTTGTGAAAAGTGAAAAAGACAAAATAACTTTACACTGCTTTCAGGTCCTGTTACTTAAAATATTAATTTATTCAGATCCTTTTTTCACCTAAAAATAGCTAATTTCCCTATATCCCTCACAAGTAACCTTCACAGAAATAAGCGGAAAAAAACGCAGAGAGATTTCAGGAAGCTATTGCACCTGCAGATGTAAAATGAGGCACATGGTGGATATTGCAGATGGACAAGTTTCACATAAATTCACAGTTTTAACTTATTTTTCATTGTGTTTGTTGCAATTTATATTCTCATGAGCATTCTGTCGGTTAGGGATGTACTTATTTGTGTGTATTGGATGAAAGAGAAGACAACAGGAACTGTCTAGCATTCAGAGCTGTGAAGATAAGCTAGTTCTTTGATCATTGAATGATTTGTCTAGAGCTGATACTGTGAGCAAACCCTTGCAGTAGTGTTTACCCACATAAAATGACTTTTTTGCTACAGTTACCATCTTAAAACAGTTGTGAAAGCTGCCGGATACATCAGTAAGTCACAAATTCTAATCTGCTGTAGTTTCAATAATAAATACATTATCATCTGTGATAATTGTTTATTTTCACAAATAAATACTATTTTATAAATAAAATACAGTGTTTAGCTGAATGAATAGCATAAAAAACAGCATTTCTTACACTACAAAAACAAAAAAAATTGTATTACAAAAAACATCCATTGTCATTGGCATGTAGTAGTGTTTCTAACTCAAACAAGTTCCATCCAGCATCCTAATAAACTTCTGAAGTAGCTAAGCTACAAGTTTTTGTAAAATTAAGCTAGAAATAGCAAGTGCGTTCAATGCTTTAACGCTCAAAAGTATTTCAAAAAATACTTAGAAGTTTGTGCAGAAGGAGAGTAGTAGACCGTGAGGAAGATTCAGTTAACTTCTAACTTAAATACACACAGCTTTTCTTCTGCAATCTCCTCCCCATGAACTGCTCCAGCAAATTCACTGAGCTGTATTTTGTAGGAAGTTCCACCTTTGTGGTTTTGATTTACCTTCAGCACAAATACACGTTTAGAATTTCCTGTGAAGCTTATTTACTCAGTATTGACTTTTCTATCCTATATCATCCTTCAAACTCAAACACACAGGAGGAAGGACAGAAGAAATGTGTGATCACAGTTTTGGGTTTTTTTTTTAATATCTCCACATAACAGAAGTTTTAAAAAACTGGCCAGCAGAATCTCAAGATCCCACTGGCGAATGTGAGGCAGCAAAGGAACATGCTAGCTGCTGCCTGAGAGTGAGCCATGTATGCAGGATTCTCAATGGTAGCAGGGCACTGGACCTGTGGCCAGCCCACCCTTTATGCCTGTAATTGCCTCACACATTTGTTTAGCAGCTATTCTGTAAAGGCTCAGGCTTGTATGCACTGAGGAAGCCTCACAGGGCTATGCAATATGGAGTAAATGCAATAGTTTTGGATATCACATGGTGCTTACTGCTGATGGAAGCAGCCAACCAGTCTGAACACACTTTAGTTCCCTTTTCCTCCAGCACTTCTTGCCTAATATCCTGTGGAGAGCAGTTACTGTTCATGATAATGAAACCCACAAGTGTATCTTGTGAGAAGCAAGAACTCCTCTGTGAGAAGCAGAACTCGTCTTTAGCAAATAGAACAGGCTGTTAAGTTGATACACCCGTGGATTGTTGCATTGAGGGAGCCAGTTTTACTGCTTGTTTCAAAATACTGGAGAGCTTTGGGATATCCAGGTAAACTGTTGCACATGTTCATCTTAAAAATAAGCATGGAAATTTCCAGAAGAAATAGAATCAGTACAAGGTATTGAATATAACTTAATTAACTGGAAATCTGCTTGTAGATTTTACTTAGTTTAGGAGCTGAAAAGATGCTAAGCTGACAAAATGGATTTTCTCAGAGTTTTGTGGTTAGTTCTCTGAAATTTTACTAAAACTGGTCCTAATTTAAGTGGCCTTTGCACTTTGAATAATAGCAGAAATGGTATCACTCAAAGGCAATTATTTTTTAGTTATCCCCTTTGCATTATTTGTTGTTTGTTAAATGATGGGTAGGGTATAAATTAATATAATATCCTCTGGGTTGAGATGTCAGTGTATTTTGTTGGTAGTTCGTCATGGAAAGTAGTTTACTTTCCAGGTATGAGTCAAAATGCTACTCAATGTCTTAAAATTGCACAAAATTTCCTTTAAAATCATATGGAATCCTGAAATTCTCTAAGAATGGTATTTTGGAACTTTGCAGTGACAGGAATTAATTTTTTTTTTTCTTGAGACTTGGAGCATTCACTTTAGTGGGATAACCAGACAAGTAAGACATTCATAAGACAGTTACTGTATACTGTATACACTATGTATATGTATATGTATGTGTATATATATATATATATATATATATATAGCGTTCTGAGTGAAAAGAAATCTGTTTAATTTCTGGGCAGATCATGAGAAAATTTACATTAATGTGAAAGAAGTAATTGGTAAAGGGTATTAGAAGGCACATGAGAAAAATATTTTTAAATTAAAATTATTAAGTATAATGAAATTTTGTATTTATATAAAACCATGTTGCAAAAATGCAATAATTTTACAGAAATTGATGTGAAGTAGTTGTTTATATCAGATACAAATTCTTGATGGAAAAATTGAAGCCACCAGGTTTCTGTTGTTGAAGACCAAGTTGCCAGTGGTTGATAGTTCTTATTTTCACTTTAACAGGTATTAAAAAAATCCATGTAGAGAGAAACTTTGTCATGAGCCTATGAGAATAAGATGAAGACATGATCACGCCTCTTTGATGCTTTGACTTTGTCCATAGTTTTTGACAGAAGTAGTTTGGGAACAAGATGGGATGTAATCAGGCTGTTCTGGTCAAGCTCTATGCCCTCACTCGTCCTGATCTCAAACTTATCTGGAACTTTCTTTTTATTCTTCTGCAGTATGAGCAGCTGGTCTTATGATTAGATAGAAGGAGAGAAAAAGTGGCAAAAGAGACATAAGAAATGTGTAGAGGAATACACAATGGAAAAGATACAGAATACACTGTGACCAGGCTGGAACACTGACTTGTCTAATTTTGACAACCATCTGTCCTCATGTGTGTGCTGTTTTTTTCTTGCTGCTATTAGAGGGATGTTTGAAATTATGCTCTCAGGGTAACTATGGGTCTGTCAGCCTCTCACTGGGGAATGCCTTAAATTTCTCTCTATCATCTCCGTCCTAGAGGTCTTCCCTTTATAAAAACCCCAGACAGAAAAATAGTCTGTCTCGTCATCCTTAAGTATTATCTGATGAAGGCTCATTTCTTTTTCACATCAACCACTGTATTAGCAAATCTTGTATGAGCAAACTGGGTCTGTCTTCTTTTCATGCTTCTGCTACACACATTCATAGGTGCAGAGCATTGCAACTTCTCAACTTCACTTTACAAATGCTGCACTTACTCTTAGAGGGAGTCTTGAACTGTTAATTACAGCAGGACTCAAGGGGTAAAAAAGCAGTTTGGAAATCTCTTCTGGAAAAAACAAGTTTGTATAATGATAATTCTGAGGTGTCTGGAGAAGAAAGTAGTCAAGCAATAATTTATCACAAATTTAGAAAGGCACTACCATGTAAACAAAAAGCTAGACTGCCTCAAATCTACTAACTTCAGCAGAAGTTATATCAGACTTATATAAAGTTGCAAAGTAATTTTCAGATCTGTATTTTTCTATAATTCTTTGAGTAATTTTCCTTGCCATTTTTGTCCATTTTCTTATTCCTTATATCCTGCCCATAGATTAGAGCTGGATTCCCTTAGTGGTTATCAGCTTCTCTGGTTATTTCAAAGAATTCATAAGTAAGCATAGTTTTTTTCTAAAAGGGATAGTTTTATAATCTTAGTTTTATTACTCTCTAACAAACTCATCAAGATCTGATTTTGAGTTTTAAAGGGTATATTTAGACCCCATCACTTGGGAATAGAAATGTAAAAGTTACAGTTGAGAAGAGAAAAGATGGGGGTTTTATACTTTATAAATCAGATCTGCATGTATTTTGAATGAATTCTTTGTACAGTCAAAATTTACATAGTTTTCATTTGCCTAATTAAAGACTGTATGTACACACTTCTGCTATTCTGTTCACTGATCCAGTGTTGCTGTTTAAAGGAGTGGCCTCAAGGGGAAGTTGAACTGAAATAATCTTTTGGCTTCACCAAGACAGAAAAGTAAATAATAAATTTATATTTATGCCAAGGCAAAAAAACCCAAAAAACTTCTTCGTTCAGGCTGTCAGTTGAGACTAAAATATCCATACTAAATTCAGAAAGAATACAGCTGAGTTTTTTAATATACTTTTGTGTTCTCATTACAGTGTACTTCTGTACAGAAATGTGCAGCCATAATGTAAATTATGAGATTTATGAGAATTACGTTTGTTAACACTGAGGTGTAACTAAGGTGCAGTGGAACAATTCTGTACAAGTTTAACTTGGTACCTCTGTGAGTCTCTGCTGAAGGCAGTGGGAGGCTCTGAAAGCTCTATGTGTAAAAATGTATCTGTGGCATGAGAGCTAACACATAGGTATTGATCTAGATTTGAGCAAACACATCTGAATAGTGCAACCATCTTGAATTAAAGAAAATCCTCCTGTGCTCCTTATGTGTTGCTTGCAGTTCAGATCAAAAGCTGAAAAGCCAAAATATTTTGCACGGAGTTTCCAATAGAGATAAAAGACAAACTTCAGAAAATAACCCAAATAGTTTTCGCATAAGACTCCTCTTTTGTACAGACACTTTGCAGTTTAGAGGGGAAGGGTAGGGGGAACTTTATCTCTCTTCAAAATCTTTTCAAGTTCCCATTTCATGATTTACAGCCTACTGTATGTGATAATGATATAGGTAACTGCTGTCGCTTCTGGGAAGGGAAGCACAGAAACTGTGGTGATTACTCTACGATCAGGGCCACAAACAAAAAATTTTCTTTTTTCCCCAGTTCCTCTCTGTCTGTCTGACCAGTCAGGGTCTGCATTAGAATATGTGTGGCTTCTAATGTAACACAGCTTATGAAGGCAGAAACTGGTGACATACGTTAAAGAGGAGCAGAAAGATTTCACCGGGTTTCTTACTCTGTTTTGATTCTTGCTATTACCTTTACCAAGTAAATGAAAGAGGCTTTATTGTTAATTGTAAACTCTTCCATATGTCCAGGAACCTTTTCCTCTTGCTGGGCTTGTAAATTGCATGACTAGGGCAAGGTTTGTTCACAGTGTTGGGAAGAAATTTATTTTAAAAATTCATTGACACTCCTAACATGGCAGTAATAAATGGTTCAGTGCAGTTAAAAGCATCTATGAATGTAATTAATGTAATTCATGTAATCTTGCTATTGCAAGTATAGAAAACTTCTCAGAAACCATATATCATAATAATAAAATTTTCTTCAAAGTCACATTCCAAGCTTCCTAAAGGTCTACATGCTGAATGACTCTTGCTCGTAAAAAGTACTCTCATTTGCACAGTACATTTTCTTAGATTTCAAACAGAAGAAGTAGCAAAGAAATCAATTTATTGCTATGACTTTCAAAAGAAATGAGTAGCTGAGCTGGCCAAGCAGCTGACCAAATCCTAGTTTAGGATTGAGAAGACTTCAGACATAAGCTGTAATTGCAGTATCTCTGGTGGTCTAGATTTTGTTACAGACCTTAGAAAAAATCATTAATTAGTACAAAGTCAAAAGAGATCAGAGACAAAAGGCTTTTTTATTCTCTGTGGCACTGTTGTATGAAGTCTTGACCCTTCGTGGCAGAGAAGAATGATGCTCTGATTCTATTTGATTAGAAGGCTATTTTATTATTTTGTGATACTATATATATTAAAGAAAACTCTACTAAACTATACTAGAGAATAGAGAAAATATATTTACTGAAGGCTAGAAAGATAATAATAGTGAAACTTGTGACTTTTTTTAGAGTCTCTGACACAGCTTGTGTGACCACTGGTTAGTGATTGAATACAATTAATACCAGAGCCCAATCAGGCTCATCAATTTAGGTAAACAAATTTTTAACAAATTCCTCATGAGCAAAACACAGGAGAAGTGAATGAGATAAGGATTTTTTTTTCCCATCTCTGAGGCTTCTCTGCCTTTTTCTTCTTCTCAGGATAAAATCCTGAGCAAAAGAAATATTTTCAATAAAATGTGAAAACCACAGTGGCACTGAATTTTCTGAACTGGGTAAAATCAGGGCCTTGTGAGGTATTGTGGGACAAATCTTGAATAATTAGTGATACATACACATACTTCTACAATATAATTGTGTGTGTGTGTGTGTGTGTGTATGCGTCAAACAGCAGTATATGCCTTGACCCTGATAATCTCCATAGTAAATGTGTACTTCCTGTCATCTTTATATGCACAAAAATACCCAACAATGTGGTCGCTGGGTATAAGTTTCATTATGTCTATCTTGTTTTGGCTGCATTTAATGTAAGTAATTTGTAGCTCAACACAATCGGTTTGGGAGAATTGAATTTCTTGGCAATGCCAAAAGACTGGGATAGTTATCTTTAAGCTGCAGAAGTCTCTCTCTCTCTATATATATATATATGTAGAGAGAGATCTATAACTACTCCAACTTAACAGGCTATTTATGTAATGAGATACAATCAAACAGAAGGCAAAAGGAGCAAAGCCCAATTGAGAAGCTTTTGCTATTGAAGTAAAATAAAACACTGAACACTTGCTGAACTATAGTAAGTTAAGACACAGTTCATTCTTAAGCCTCTAATTTTTTTTCTAACACCTATCTTTTATGTTTTGTAGCAATACTCCTTTGTTTACAGACAGATGGTTCAGAACCCTACCTAGTTTGTACCATAAACTTTACATTTTAACCAACACAGGAAATCCAAGTCCTACTTGTGAATTATATGTATCAATGTATCTGCCATAGCTGCACCCCTGCTACCACTATCAGCTGGGAAGAGGACTTTGTGGTACAGAGGGCTGCTGGAACCCAAAGGTGGCCTCTGCTCAGTGCAGCAGGACCAGCTCACTGCCTTTTGCTCCCATCCTCCACTGTGTTGTGTTTTGTTTTTCCTGAATTCAAATGTATTGAACTTTTGGGTTCAGTTCGTAATTAAGACTGGTCGTGAAACTTACTGAATTGAGGTGACTAATGAAAACATCTATTTTTGCATGAAGCTGGGTTTTATTCTCTTGGAATTACTTAACTTTTTTTTTTTTTTTTTTAATAAGAAATTTTGTAACTTTGACAATATCTGGGGGTATTGATTGTCATTTCTTTTAATTTTACTTCACATATTTTCATTTGCTGCCCACACATGCACAGTTTTATTCAGATACAAAATGCAGAAGAGAAACAAAGAGAGTGTGGGGAGCAGAAAGTAAAAAAAGTGCTGAGAAAGGAAAGAAAAATTGACACACACATACATTAACCAGAAGAATTTGTTTTCACAAAGAAACTTGTAGCTCTCCAAAGAGTTAGCAAGAGTAACATTAATCTGGTAGATTCCCCTAGGTTCCAGTACAGGAACTTCTTATCACAGGAAAATCAAATTTTTAGGTAGGTTGATTTTAAAGAAGTATGTAATTTTTTACGTTTATTATGTGTTCAGTTCACAATTCCAGGAGTAAACAGAAATTATAATATGCCCAAAAGGACCTGCAGTTCCTGAAAGGCAACACCTGAATGAAAATTTAAAAATATCATATAAACACTGCAAGGATACAACAAAATGCTCAGCTTCTCTTAACTCTACAGGAAGATGAGCTATAGCACCTCCTCAGCCAATCAGCAGTAGGAAAACCTCAGACCAGGAAACTCTTTAAAGTACAGTATTTGTGAACATTGCAACAGTACTTTCCCATTGCTGCCCTTTGTTTTTCTCCTCTTTATGTTTGTAGAGTCGGAAGACACTTGTGAGGTTACTCATGGAGAAATTTGAGAGATGTAACAGAGACGCAGAGGATCCTTCAAACAGAAAACCCATGAAAATCCCAAGACAAGATATCCCCATGACAGGATTACAGACAAGGAAAGCAGCACTTGAGAAATTTACAAATAAAGGATATAATGCATTTTCTTCAGGACCCAGTACCGTTCACAAACCTGTTCAGCCTAAGCCTCCTCTGTCAGTCAAGCCTTCAAGTGATGATAAAACAGAGAAAGATCCAAACCCACCACATGTGAACCCAGTGGCACAGAGATTTGGTGTTCAGCTTCAGCCCACTAACCGAGGAAATGATGAAAAAGCTGGATGCTCTAAACTCTCTATCAAAACTAGTGACCCGTCAAAAGAGGACCCAAAGCCTTTGAACCCAAAACCTGCATGGAACAAGTTCCTTGCTCCTCCTGATAAAGAAAAAAATCCTTTGGGACCAAAACCTAATTTAAATTTTGCATCACAGGAGAATGAGGCAAAATCGGAATTTTCAAAAGTAGCTGCAGTTAAGGAAAAATTAAGGTCTGCAACACAAGAAAATGAGCCCAAGCCTCCTGTTTCTAAACCACCTCTTGCACAGAAACCTTCTTTAAACAATGAGGTATCTCAGAAGGAAGACACTTCTAATAGAAGTGATTTTCTGCAAAGACAATCAGGACCTAGAACAAATATACATGCACACCAAGAAGCAAAGGAAATGGGTGAAAATAGTAACTCAGCCGCAGAAGCTCCAGGCAGTAATTTTCCTAAAATATCTCTGAAGTCTACTGGCCACAGGCCCAGCTTATCAAAAGAACCCCCCAAAACTGTGGCAGAAAACAATGAAGAAAAGGGAATGAGTGCTGCCAAGAACATCTTCCTCAACAAAATCACCCAGGAAGAATCAGGTTCTTCCCATAAATTCCATAAGATGAATACGGCGCTTGCTGCTGGAAGACCATCAGGTGAACCACGAGAGAAAGAGGATGAGGACAGGAGTTCTAGAATGCCCAAGCGAAAAATGTTGCCCCCAGCGTTCAAGCTGGGCCAGCCCCCACAAAAGCCCAGCAGACCCCCCACTGTGCACCTGGGAAAGTTCCAGAAGAGCCGCCAAAAAAACAGTAAGTCCATTCTGTTCTCGCTTCCTTGGGTATTAGCTTTTTGATGCAGTTAGAACCAGGTTAATTTCAGATGGAATCTCCTCTTCTGTTCAGAAATAACATAACACTTGTGCACCAGAAAACCCCTTAGAGCTGTAACTTGGGCTTCTGTCTCCTGTACTGGGTTCACCTGTTGCTTAAAACTATTCAGATGCAGCTCAGGGAGTATTTTCTCAACAGGCATTTAAGTCCTGATTTGATTAAACAGATCAAACTTAGATGCTTCAATTTTAAGTGTAGTTAGTGAGAAAGGGGGATGCCCAGTGGTGTGATTTGGAGGTCTGAAGTTGCTGACAGTGGATGCTCTAACTCCACACTGTGCATGTGTGGTACATCAGGTACATTCATGTAATTTAATTGATACCCTAATTTGTCCTTGTACCTTCTGTGTCTAGAATACAGCATGGCTTGTGTTTCAGCAGTTCTGCATACACATAAGGCTTGTCTTCCTGAGGCAGAAGAGATTCAGAGGGCCTATAGCAGCATGAAAAAGCTCTGAGCTGATTTCTCTTAAGAGAAAAATCCTCACTAAAAACACAATGTCTGCATGCAGCTATATGTTGTGTTACTATTAATTCCACCCAAAGATTAGGAGTAAATCAGTAATAAAAACAATGTGCTTTCTTGTCAGCTGCTGTATTCTGGTTTTCCTCTGTTATTGTCCAGTTAAGGAAACGTTCTCACAAATCCAAGGTTAGGCCAAGATCCTCAAATGATGCATGATCCTCAAATTTGTGTATATCTGATACAAATACACCCATATACAATCTCAGTACAGAAAGACAGCATTTTCAGCCAACTACATTGGTAAATCTTTTGGTTATATAAGAGTAAGAGCTTTGGTAGTTATAACTTTGAGAAGTCCTGATAAAGGCTGGAAATACAGAAAATTACCATTTATTTAAAGTACATTTTAAAATCTTCCTTTAGTAAATAATTGAGGAATCTTTATTTGTTGTTCTGCTCATTGTATATTCATATTTTTTTTTCTGGTTCTCATTCAGTTATAGACACAAAGCATTCTTTTTTCATCCTCTTTTTAAAGCTGAGCATAAGAAATATTTATCCTCTGCATTTTAAATTAATACTGTGAGCAGGGCTGTAAGAATAATATAACATTTTTTGTTAGGAGGGTGTCCAGTTGTCCCTAACCAGGGGTAAGAGCAGCCACCACCCTGACAGTCATGGCAACATGAGCTAAGGATGGAGCAGGGTGGCACAGGTGGTTTTCCAATTATGTTGCAAAACTCACACACAACTAAGTAGAAATTAAGGATCAGACATGGTCTTCCCTATCTCACAGTCATAGGGGCAGGTCAAGAGTGAGATTTAGAAACCACATCCATGAGAAGCTGTCCATTGTGTCCCTGAACTTCAGCCTTCACTCACAGAGCTGTCATGTAGACCTTTATGCTCTGTTTGGCTTTAATTAATGCAGCCTGTTTCATTGTGGCCAGAAGTCTGCACAGTTCTGGGGGACAGACAAGTTGTTCTGGAGTGAATCCTTCACAAACTCCTTTCAGCTCAACAGTTATTCATTGTTGATGGGTTTCTTGGAACATAAATAACAAAATCTACCTGCTTTGGAAGGGCAGTTAAACTGAACTGTGTTTTTTTTCTGAACTGTCATTTCAAGAATCAAAGTCATGTCAGGAAGACGCCACCCTCACAGCACATTTCTTTCTGTTAATTTCTGTGTCCTGGTGAACAGAAGCTTTCCACAGGTGCTTAATTTGCTGGTGTGATTCAGGTGCTGAAAATAAGGAAGACTAAGAAAATGAAAATATTTTTTCCATTCAACAAAGCTTTCTGAGATCTAACCTTTGGAACTTTTGGCCTGTAATAGGGCAAAAGTTAGGCTTTGCATTCTTCTTTGAGAGGAGAAAACCTCCACACATAGAGGTTTTCACACTTGTGTTGGGGGCCTGTGCCTGCACTATAAAAAATATTGTATCGCCTGATTTAAAACAGGAGTTAGAATTCTGCTTTCTCAGAAGTATCAGTTCACCACTTTCTCTTTGGTTGTTATCCTTTCCCATGAAACCTGTTTTACTGGTTTTTGAAAGTAAGTATTCAGTGGGCATGAAATGCATTAAATGTCTGAGGCTGAAGGACTTAGCTTTGACACAGCAGTCTTAATTAAGTGTGGGAGAAGGATTTAAATAATCCACCATGCTTGCACGAATACTAAGGGATGTTAGTTTGATGTTGGCCTTGCTGTGGATTAGAAATTTTCACCTAGTCCTGAAAAACTTTTCATGATAAAACTTCTGTAGATAAAAATGTCTTTTTCAATAAAGTCTCACTATTGAAATGCTATTTTCCAGTGAAGGCAGGCTTTAAGAAATTCCTGTCTGGGCCTGCAAATACATGACAGAATAGTAAATTCCTCTGTTATGTCCCATTTGCAGCAATTTTCCATGACAGATCATATTTACCTCAGCTAAGAATCAATGAGGTGCATGTGCCTTCTGTATTCAGAAAACAATAACAACTATATCGTTTTATAATAAATACCCAAGGTCTTAGAAAAAAAGAAGAGAAACAAAGTCATTTTGCTGACACCTTCCCATGTGAGGTCACAACTGTAGTGTTGCTTCCTGAGGAGAATTGCAGTGAGCACAGTGGGATCATTCTGGTACAGGTGGCTACACAGACAAAGCCATCCAGAGGCTGAGCCCCCAGTGCTCTACACACCTCTGCACAACTCCTGAACAACAAACATGGGGCTTCAGCTTCATTCAGGGAATAAAACATGCTGTCATTCACTCAGTGAATAAAAAGTGTGCCCACATGCTGTCAGTCTGCTTCAGCCAGGGAGAAAATTCCTCAGAATTTTTAAAAGCCTCCACAACAAAGAATATTAAGGCTATGGAGGAAACCCTACCACTCTGGAGTTTTTGAAGCATTACCTTAAAAGGATTTGTCACATAATTCTGCTAAAATATGTGGACAAAACTGTTAATTAAGCTGCCAGTATGGCTTACAACTTTGAAAAAGATCACTGCAATTTGAAAACTAATTAAACCATCCTGAGAGAAATATGAATGAGACAGTTATTTATCTGTCTTAGTTAGTTAGTTAGTTAGTTAGTTAGTTAGTTAGTTAGTTAGTTAGTTAGTTAGTTAGTTAGTTAGTCAGGTAATCTGCCTAAGAAAACAGATAAACCAACATTGAGTGTTTCCTTGCAGGTGATTGCTGAGAGTGTAACTTGTTGCTGTGGTGTATAAGAAAGCAAAAGCACACAAAACCCATTGAAAATTAATATTTATACTCATTATGCTTGATTGTTGCCTTAGCTACAACATTCTGCAACATTTTTCAAATGTTCTAGAGTATATTTTTATTTTTAAAGGAATAAATTGTGTCCATTTAACATCAGAAGACAGCTCTCCATTGTGAATTGTCAGAGCTTCTGCAACTGGCAGAAGATCTTCTCCTAAGTATCTCCATTTTTGTTTGTTATGGCTTATGTGCCACACTTGTTCCCTTCAAGATTATCTGATTCTAGAAGATTAACAGTAAGATGTGGGTTGTTTTTATCACAGGATGGAGGCACAGAAATCTATTTTTGTCACGTGTACACTTGTTATAGTCTACACATGAATTCTGGACTTGTTTCTGCAGCTAACTGTTCTAAATCCCATTGAGTTAGCTAAAACCACTCCTGTGTGGAGGCTTCAGAAACTAAGATGCAGAATTTAGGACTCAGAAGAGAAACCATGCAGGTGCACCTCGCATGTAAGCGGTTTGACATGTAGTTTGAACAGCTTTGAGGCCCCTTCTGTTTTGAATCAAAGTATATGCATAACATATTCACTCAATGGGTCTGGACCACTGCAAAGGACTGAATGAAGCACATGAGGTGTTATGCTCTGTTTGAAACCATTGCCCACCTTCCAACAGGGTCAGTGTTGGATCAATTGGACACAGTGCCTTGAGGGTTACACTACATACAAGAGCAGCCTTTGAGAAGAAAGTGCTAAGAGCAGTAGTTAGAAAGGAAAATTCATAAGGATGAAGAAAAAAGATGGCCATGAGTTTCTCATGGAAGGTGACAGAAAGGAAGCTGCTGGAGAAAGAAAAAGTAAAACTGATGGAACTGAGTAATTCTTTCTGCTTAGTAAAATTCCCTTAATTTAATTTCTGAAATATTGTTACTTTGTTCACCTATTTTGATTCACAAGAAGAAACACCTATTTATGCACCTTCATCATGTGGTTGCATTATATGGTTCACAATACAAAAGAGCATCTCCGCTGTACCAACACCTCAAGTGCTCTGAAACCTGTCCAGATTCCAGAAAATAATGTGAACACAAGGTTTATCAACAAATTTAATTTACAGATTGAAAAAGTGATAAGAACTGGCTGAAAGTTTTCCATTCTTTAAGTTGACACATATTTTGCTTAAAGCCTACTTTACAACTATTTTTAGTAAGAGAGTTCATCCAGCATATCACACTATTTTATAGACAGCTTTATGGTCAAGTTGAAAACTATCTTGTTTTCCCTGATG
>WBNO01032072.1:72491-85957 GCA_013400575.1 Peucedramus taeniatus | reverse complement strand
TTTTTTCTTGGATTCAGATTCATGTCATGCCTATCAGGGTAAGAGAATTTATGAACATATAAAATATCAAAAAGAATTGCAACACCACCACATCGCTTGAGAGAGTGTTCAGGAAGTTGTTGCATTTACTCTAGTTTCAGTGCAATAGGAAAACAAATGCATAAACTACAAGAAGTAAAAAGAAACATCAAACTGTTCAGTTCTGAGAAGTTTCCCAACAGGACTGCAGCAGATAAGGGGCAAAGATAACTATAACTGTCACATCTGCCCCAGGAGCACCTTCTGTCTTCTCACAATCTGTATAAAACAAGGCCTTACCCAGAGGTCTTGTCTGCCTGTTCCCCAAAATCATCCATTGTTTTTGTAAAGTAACCTTTTATTCTTGCTGATCTTTAGCAGTCCCTAAACTGAGTTCTTGCAGAATACTGCCTTCAATCTCCTTTTGTTGGAGATGCAACTCCCCATGGATGGCCTGGCAGCTGGAGGTGTCCTCTTGTGCCATGCTCTGGCAAACATGCCACAGCCTCTCCACTGAATTTGGCTTCTGCCCTTCTCTGCTCTTTTCATTTATTCTTTTACCTTATCTGTTCCCTGCAGCAGTTTTCCTCTTTCAAAATTAGTTTTCCTTACATTTTCCCTCCATTTGGCTTTGTATTTTTCAGCTACCTTTTCCTCTTTTCCTATCTCAAATGACAGCACAAGGCTCAAGAGACAGGTCTACAGCCAGCTTCTCAGAGCCCATTTAAGGCACTTCCAGAGACAAGCTCAGTGCTGGGGGCAGAGAAATCAAACTGGAACAGTCCCATGGAACCATCTCCCTTCTGTGCAAACCCACCACTCTTGAGACCAGGTGCTCTGGGCAGCAAGGACTAACAGTGGGTAAAGGTCACTTCCATGAAGCCAACATTAAATAAAACTACAGAACCCAGACTACTCTTCTGCTGTTATCTCAGTGGCATTCTGAGACATGATTTCCTTTCCTCTTTTCCAGATGTTATTCCTGTAAGTATCAATTATCAAAAGATTCTCACTAAAACTGTGAAACATTTGTCACTCCCAGACACAGCTCTCAGCTTTCTACTCCCAGAAATCCCAGCTCAGTCTCCCAACATCCTCCAATAATTAGGTAAACCAGAGTTGCTCAAATTTGTACACAACCCTTGATACTGGTGAGCCTTCTTTCCACTGTCTCCAAAGCATCCAGAGGCTCCTGAACTCTGCTTTAAAGCTACAGGCTGTCTGGTATAGTCTGGAGATTTTCCAGATCATTTAAACTGAAAAATGGGGGACTGCAATAAAATAAATATTCAACTTAAGATTATGTTTATTATTTCTTGACATAAAAGGAAGATTCTGGTGCATGATTTTTTCTGCAAAGTCTAGATTTTAGGGACATTTAAATTAAAGAACACATGGAGCTCAGCATCAGTGTCAAGAGAAGGACTGA
This sequence comes from Peucedramus taeniatus, assembly GCA_013400575.1. Lineage (NCBI taxonomy): Eukaryota > Metazoa > Chordata > Aves > Passeriformes > Fringillidae > Peucedramus > Peucedramus taeniatus. The sequence goes on along the minus strand of WBNO01032072.1, from coordinate 84,510 downwards.
GATCTTAATTTATGAAAAAATCACCAACTAGTGCCCATTCTACACATGAATGCCTCCATTACACAGACAGAAACCCAGAATATTTTATAAATAATACATGCACATCCATACTTCACTAGTTGCCCAATATCTAAATTACTTGAAGCACAGGCTATCCTGCAGAGGAGGCACCACACTTTCAAAGATCAAAGAATAACAGTAACTAGTCAATCAAAGAAATTAAACCAACCATGAATATTTTTAACCAACCAGTAGGTAAATCTAAGCTAGTCTATATATCCAACACATTTTAAAAATGCCTGTATACAACCACCACCAGAGCACTGGGATGTGCAGCATCCTCCCTGGATGACAACAGTAGCAGTTTCCATCAATGAGGAGGACAGAAGGACATTTTGGAAGACAGCATTCAGATAAAGTCCTACTTTTAAAAGGTGTGCCAAGAAATGCCAGGAGTTCTGCTGTTCAGCCTATACACATTTCTAAACTCCATATAAATATCAGTAAAAGAGAACCATTTATACTAACCTTGACAGAGCTGACTAGAGTGTAAGTAAGCATGGAAAATGAACCATTATATTTCATATGAATAAAAAAGGTATCTATTATTCATTTGATCATTATTCAATTATTCATCTGACATAGAATTCCACTTTCAATTTTAAAAGAAGGAAAGGGGCAACAAATATAAAATATGCAGAGTTGCTTTTCTGCCTCTTCTGGGGGCAACATGGCAAAGTAAACTTCTGTCGTTCTCTTTCATTTTTACTGTGGTATTTTGCTATTTCTCCCAGAAAGCAGCATAGCTACTCAGCATGTATTACATGCTTGGTAACACTTCTCCCTGATCCCAGGCCCTCAACTAAATAAAATTCCAAGAACAGCATTTAAATTTCCTAAGAGCAATCCCAATACATAAATGTATCTACATTTTTTCCCAATTCTCTATTTTTGGAAAAATCTGCAGGTTTTTTTATATTTGGATAGCCCAGTCACCATCAAGGTAAACCCTCCAGGACAAAGAAAACAATAAAGAAGTATTCAACTGGTGACTTCTTTTCTGTTATAATGATTTGCTGTGATAATGCTGCTATCTTTGACTTTCTGGCAATGAAAGTCATCTTAGGGCCAACTTAATCCACTATTGGGTCTCTAAATTTATATTCTGGCACAAAGTAACCTTATTTTCAGAATTAGTGGATAACTATGATCAGTTTAGTTAGCAATGTAAAAATGAACCGACATTTGGTGGGTTTTACATGTTTTTCTCATCACCAATCTGGTTGACAACCATAGCTGTGATTTTATTTTTTTTAAGATCTAGTAAAAGCAGCATCTTTAAGATTAACTCCAGGATCTGGGAACATGTGAGTTCCTATTATTATACCTGCCATTGAAAATCCCTAGAAAATCTGGGGGAGAGTATATAAAAGACACTGGAAAGAAGTGCTAATAAAAGCAGAGCGAGCTAAAGAAGTTGGGTGGGTGGCTTTGGAAGCCTTTCACGTATCCATAGCTCCTGCAGCTGATGAACTTGCTATAATTTGGAAGAAAAGTCATGTGAAATATAGCAGAACTGATAGTGAAAAGCAATAGGAACATTTCAATTTTTCCTTTTTTTTTCTAGTAGAAAGAATACTGCCTTCCTCAGTATTCTGCTGTACCTCTGTATAATGTCTGCTTGGAAAGAGACAAGATTTGGGGGTTAATTATTGTTTTATTTAATTTTTAATCCATGTTCCAGACAAAAACTTATCAACACATTCAGATTTGATGCAGGAACAAGAAATGTCAGCCTAAAAAACTGGTTTGGTATAAGAATGTATATAAGTCTGTCACAATTTACAGCATAATTTTGTAGCACTATAATCTTCTGCCAGGAGAAAAATAAATAGACAAACCTAAACCCTCAAATTTTAAGTAGCTTAAACAAGATATTTGCTAAAATGGGATAAGTGAATTTGCATGATTTATGATTCCTGAAATGTCACTTGCATATTTGTATAATGCATGTTCTGTTAAATAGAAAAAGGGATTTCCTTCTATACCTTTCCTTTCCAAATTCCATAGCACAGCTTACAAGGATGGAACATGGAAGGAACAGTAACGGTTTCTTTAGAGCCTGTTATGCTGAGGGATGGCTAGCAGGGCCAGCCTTACAGAATCACACACTAGTTTGGGAAGGACAACTGGTGGTCATACAGTCCAGCTTCCCTCCAAGAGCAGATTGCTCAGACTCTTGTCCAGTTGAGTTTTTTTACCATCTCTGAAAGATTCCAGAACTTCTCTCAGCACCATCAGGTCATACTTATGGTGGAAAAAAAATTTTCTTCATACCTAATTACAATTTTCTTATGTCCTAACTTGTGTTCACTGTGTTGCACCCTACTGCCTATTCCCCTCTGTGATAAAACTACAAGCTCTGTAGACAAGGGCAGGGCAGTGCACGTCAAGCCTGGATCCAGTGGAGCACCACCAGTCACCATACTGGGACTGGTGTGTTTAACATTTTTACTTCAGAGAAGTGCAAAGTTCCACACCTGTAAAGGAAGAGTCCCTTGAAATTATGTCAGCTGAGAAGTGACTGGCTGAGGAGCAGCTCTGCTGGAGCAGACCTGGGGGCTGTGGCACACAGCCAGCCAAGAATAAGGCAGCAGCGTGCTCGGGTGCTCCTGCTGGGCTGCGTTCAGAAAGGGAGGTGACTCTCCCCTGTTTGAAAGGCTCCATTCACAATCCCACATGCAGTTCTGAGCCCCCAGTAAACAGCACTCATAAACCAGAGTGAGTTCAGTGCAGGACTGTCAAGACAGCTGGGGGCTGGATCAGATATTCTGTGAAAAGCTGAAGGAACTGGATTTGTTCGGGCTGGAGAAATGGAGGCTTTGGTGGGAGTTAATAGAAGCTTTCCTTTTATAGAATGGAAATTTATGAGGAGGTTATCAAGGATAAGGGGCCAGGTTCTTACAGTGGTCCATGGTGTGAGGATAAGTCAATGAGCCTAAGCTGAAAACAGAGAGGTTCAGACTGAAAATAAGGAAAAAAAATCACTACAAGAATAGCTAGCATTGAAACAGGTTGTGCTGAGAGGCTGCATATCTCCATCCTTGGAGACTTTCTAGAACAGAACGAATAATAATCTAAGAAACCTGGTCTGATCTTCTAGACAAACCTGATTTGAGCAGAAGGCTGATTTAGAGAGCTCCTGGTATCCTGTGATCCTATCCCCATGCATCTCCAAGAAGTGTCTGTCTCCATTTTTTCAATGCATTCCTATTTGATACATTTAGACAGCAATCAGATCTCCCTTTAGCCTTCTCTTCTTAAAATAGCCTGCTTTTCTAAATAAAGCCATTTGTAGGACCTGGGCATAAAACAGGGAAATACCAATATTCATCAGAGAAAGGAAAAAAACCTCACCCAAATACAGATGTGGAAAGAGTAGAGAACAACTTAAATATAAACACCGTGAATACAGTCCAGCAAAAGGCCTGAGCAGTGAGAATAGTGAATTGGGGAAAGAAATTTGGGACTGAGAACAAAGAAACTGCTCCTATGATCCAAGTTTCCTGTGTTCAGGGAAACTAGAGTTTGACTACTCTGTCATTTATTCAAATGAATAACAGAAACTACTGCATATGGCCCTTTCTCCAGCTACCTGGGACAATAATAATCTGAGCTTTTGGACAACTGACTGGGTCAAAAGAAGTAAGAGGCATTCTGGAGTCTTTGACCCTGATAGGAGCCATGTTTCCCCCTCCAAAACGTCCCCGTGTATTCTCCTCACTTTCATGTGCAATAGCCAAAAGCAAATGGTCACTAATAAGGAAAGCTATCCGTAGGAAACCAGAGGGTCACTGACACTATTCACAAAATTCAAAGTTTGTATCATAAACCTGTCTTTAATGTTTTTTCTAGGAGACAGAATGTTTTAGCTAGTACTTTTCCAAATGAGTCACTAACACCCTTGTCTTAATTCTGCAGCTGCTGCTAATTTGAAGTGCCAGCCTTCTCCCCTCTTTCCCCAGAATGAAATAAAATATCAATGTTGCACTGTGCTGAAAATGGAAAGTTAGATGTAACATTATGCTACAAGGCCTCGGGAAGTTTAATTTACATTTGAGTCTTTCTTTCCTCCCAGGCCTATACCTAACTTAAGCCCTCTCAGCAAATTATTTCACACTTACCTCCACAATCATTGGTCCTAAGAATGAAAGACAGACTCAGAAGGTTTTTTTAACACTTAGTGCATCAACATCTAACACAATTTAAAACAACAGAAAAAAGATAAAGTAATAGAAATAAAATGTTAACAGTTATCTGAATTTATGTGTAATCAGCAAATTTATGTGTAATCAGCAGCCCTGCTGGCCAAGGCCCCAGAAAACCTTTTTATCCAGAAGAGCTCCACAGCCCCACTGTGTGAGACAAAAGTGAGACCCAAGGGGGTGGACTTCTTTGGGAGACAACTTCACCCATAGCCATGCAAATCTCAAACTCCTTGAGTATCTCATTAGTTGCTCCACTGTAAAAAGGTACTGCAGCTGGGGCTTAGTTTTCAGCCAGACTGGTTTCTTGATTCAGCTCACTGACCAATCATACAAATGCTAGGGCCAGCACAGGGGGAAGAATGGGTTGCTGGGAGCAATGGGAGAAGACAAGATTGCTCTTTTTGGCTGCTGTGCATAGTTATGTAAAATTAAAGTGATTATGTAGCTGTGGCCTGAGGGATAGAAGAGGTCACAGATACTACCACAGCCTATAAACTGCTGTGGAAATTGTGTCAGTGTGTGTTGCCAAGAGACAAGCACAGGAATTCATTTCTTAACCTGTTGTAAAACCCACAAAGTGAAGCCTGTTCACTCTACCTCTCTAGAAAACCTCAATACTTCCCTCTCAATGCACAAGAGTCACACCAAACATTTTGTATTCCATTTTGTATCAGTAAGCTCTGTTTATCTACCTAGAATGATTCTGAAGCATTTCTCACAGGCCTTACATGAGATTTCAAAAATTTAGCTTAAATATATTTTCAAATGTTTTCAAACATTTGAAAACATTGCACTCCGACTGCAGTTGGAGCAACTGAACTAAAAGTGCTCTTACAATCTCAGACTATGAACAAGAACACAGTGCTCCAAAAGCTACCATGGAACAAGTGAGCCCTGTATCTGGTTATACCTACCCACGTCCAAGCTCTTTGACTTCCTCAATTCTCAGATAAAATAATTCAGCTTAGAACTTACTGAAATAACATTTCAACATAGATCTTGGTGTTTTCAGCTGAGGAAGACTAGGAAGAAGCTTGAAGTCAGAAAGTAATCATCATCTATTTAACCACACTAGATATCACCTGAATCTGTTTTGTGTCTGTTTTGACAGAAATGAATTAAACTCAAATAGAACAGATTTTTATCAACACACTTTTCCAACATTTTTCACTTTTTAGCAAAGTAGGAGTTTTTCCAGTAGAAATAGTTGTGAATATTACTTTTCACAGGTGACAAAGTCTATACAATTGAACAAAAAACAAATATATAGTTTTAGCTAAATTTGAGCATACATCTTCAAGGGACTATTTCTCAAGCCAAAAGCATAATTTAATGAAAAACAACTTATTTTTTAAAACCATTGTTAATTGCTCTTGATTATGGAAGACTGAAACTGAAATACATAACTGAAATATATAACCAAGATATACTTTCCCATTTATTACTACACATTTGTTCAAACTTCTTTGCTACTATCACAATCACATTTCTTTCATTAGCACTGTATTAGTAGTATCAATCACCTTTTTGAGTGATGCATCTATTATCAACACTGATAGCTCAAACTTTGCTACTTGGACTTCAAAGTAAATTGTGTCCAAGGTGTTTTTTTTATGTATATACTAAAAAGATACATTTCTTAAAGGTATTGTTTTATAGAAAAATAGATTAAGAAAACAATGCTTTACTACATTGTATTATTCTTCATTGGAAAACATTAATAATTTTGCCTACATTTTCTTTGTTCTTTCAACACTGAGTGCAAGCTCAGAAATTTACTAAGGAAATTTCGTCCTTGAAACTGAGACCTAGAGACTTATGCTCCAACTAGAAGCAAAGTATTTAGAAGTACATAGCATGCTCAATTCTGGTTTAAAAGTAATGAGAAAAAAACAACTATCATTATGAAGAGTACTGGCTCAGTTTTGAAAGAAGCATACTTTAAAGAATTGTTTTATTCAAAGAAAATTAGCTTCTCCCTGCACAAACTTATTGCACACCTTTCATGACTGCCTTGGGATCCTGTGCTGAGGGTAAAGCTAGAAAATACACTAGCACAAATCAGACCTTGTGTAATTCTGGCTTCTTGCAGCTGTTGCCTACCTACTGGATATAAACTTCACATTCACAAACCCAATGCCTGGAGGGGGTTAACAATCAAAATACAAAAGGAAAACAGCACTGAATAAACGTCTCAAGACTAATTCAAGTCATATAGACGTTTATCACTTTTCTGTTAAAGTCAGTCCCATAAGACCATCAGACTCATGATCTGCTCATATGTCTGCAGTAAAGTTACTACAGAATCACAAAGAGGGCCCAAGATTTTGTTGACATTTGTTAAATGACGCAAATCACACAGTATCAAATTAAGCCCCAAGCACGGGGTACTCTAGGGGTGAGTTTAGTCTCAAACTTCTAGAAACTACAAAGCTAATAAGAACCTGTAATTTCCACCATTGATTCAGAGGAGAAAATACTTTTTACTTTGTCATTTGCAAATTCAGTCTGTAGCGTGTGTATATTTATACCATCCCTCTCTATAAGGAGGTTGGATTCAGGGAGGAAAGTTGTGGCTTTTTAAAAACTCTTTTTAACAGAGTCCCTAGGAGAACAATACAAAATTAACACACCTTTTGGATGCCATTGCTGCTTTTCCTTGATTCCAGCCCCGAACACACAATCTCTAAGCTGCACTCCCTAACTTTCATTCCTCTGAAGCAAAAACTATGACCATCATGGCATTGCAAATCACCTCCAAATTAAGCATGATCAGCATAACCCAACCATCAATCAAGGTTCTAGTAAATGTTGCTTATCTGAAATGAAAGGCAAAACTCATGTAGACTCCAGTGAAGCCAGTCTTCAAGATGATGGTGGTTTCTACATTCATGTTCCTTTATCAGAGCTGTTTAGAGAGTTACAATGATGTACACTAAAATACGTGATGGGAACACTTGCAGAGCTTTGTATGAACTTTGCTCAACCCATTTCTAGAGAGGCTTTTGCATATATAAGCATTATTCCAGCAAGAGTTTCTAGAAATACTTCATGAAGGGCGTATTTCTAGTTCATCACAGGCTACTTGAACCAAACTTTAGAAGTTCAAAGTAGCTGTAACTGGGACAAGGATAGAGATGCCCCTCACAAAACAAGCTGGCTGGAACAATTACGTAGAACAATCCTTGTGATCAGTGATGAAAAGTTACTGGATGTTACTGATGTATGGAAATATACAGATGTTCTCAGTTTTGGACTGGGATGTTTGGAAGACCAGAAAATGCTCTTTCTAGCTAATACTCTTTATTTCTCTCTATTTTCCATCCTCTGAAATAATTCTATAAAGTCAGAGGGATTATCTTACCACCAAAATGCTTAAGTTTTTCTTAAAATTGGTAGATTTTTACAATTCTTTCCCTTCCACAATATAGTACATTTTTGGAAGGAATTCTCTACATAGTTGCACAATAAACCTCCATCCTGTCTGGAATGGGAGAGAACACATTCAAGAAGCTGAGGAGGATAATGGGATCAGGTAACTGTGTGCAGACAAAAAGCTTGCCTGTAACTAACCTGCGCTTTTCTTTTATTTCAATGAATTTCTAAGCTCAGCCAAGAACCACAGAGCTCAAAATAGGGACAATACAACTTCCCAGAATATAAAATGTGCAAATTACTTCTGTTCAACCTTATAAACACACATACTATGCTTTACTGTAAACTTGTCTTTTACTATGTACAGATTTTGCAGTCTTAGTGCATATAGAATAAACCTAACTAAACTGATTAGAATTAGTAATCATTGATACTGATGAAAATCAATTCATAAACTACTAAAACTTTTTAACAGGCGACAGACCTGTGCTTGCTGAAGAATGCAGTGCCAAGGTACACATTAGCAGCAAACAATCTTCTGCTTTAGAAGCTGAAGGTTCTACATCGGTCTATTAATTTCATATACTGACACTAAACTGCAGCTTATCCAGTGTCTGCTAATAAGACAATTTCATGTCTACTTGGTTTAATACTGTTAACTGATTTCCTTCTTACTCTGCCGTCAACAGGCTTGGATAAAAATTAAGTGTTCCCGTGTTAAAGTTTGCTCTCAACAACCTGAGAACAAGGTTTTGACATGGCAGAATCTGCCTGCTCACTACAGCTTATATCAATCTACAGTCCTGCCTACAAACCCACACAACTTCTAGAAATAATGGTTCTTCTCACAGCTGCCAAAGCACCAGTTTTGCAGCTACCAAATGATAAAGTTCAAAGCCCACTCAAAGATAGTTTAGCAAGATTCACGAGACTTCATTAGTTCCAGGTTTTGTTACCTAATACCATACAAAATAACTAGAATTTAAGTATAACATAGGTATTATCTACGACTACTAAATGCTTACACTTTAGATAAAGCTATCTACAAGAAATGTTGCCTTCTTCCACAAACTCTCTCTTACACAAAGAGCTTTCCTTTATGATACAGAAGTCTACTAGTGGAATTACTCATATTGCCACATTACTCTCCAAGGGAATACCAGTAATACAGGTTGTTATCACAATTTAGTTGTAAACTGTTGTGTGCATTGTGACCCTGAATTCCATTTGATATGGGAAAACAAAACATAGACTCATTTTTATTTCTTACTTGACCAAAGCAAACAGATTGTGGCCTAAACATATCTCTACACATTTGTATTTGTTTATGTGTACTCTGTCTTGTTAAATATTAAAATACTCTGCCTGGCACAGCCAGGTTTCACTCATGGGCAGACAGGCCTTTAAGCCCTGGTAGAACACATGTATCTTATTGAAAATAATTTTCCAAAATGTTGAAATACAAAATCTCTCAATTATAAGTAAAGCTTCAAGTATGGAAATTAGATACAACTGAGTTGAAATTTGAAAAGTAATGTTACAGAAATATGGTTAAAGAAAGCACCTAAACCATTAGAAACATCCATTGAACTTGGAAAATATTTTCAATGCTCTCTGATTAGCCATACAATGCTGCACTACAGGAGCTGTCCTAAAACATACACTCATTAGGAGACACAAAATTTAGCAGATATGTCAAAAGTATCATTCCAGAGTAAAAACTGTCCTAAAAATGAAGGTTTTATAAGCTTCAACTTAGAGCTATTTCTAACTGTCTTCACTGCCATAAAGACATTTCATTTTAAAAGTCTTCTTCCAATGTTAATTTTGTTCTTTTAATTTAATTCCATGGTTTCACTAATCTCTTTTGATGCTGAGCTCCCTAAGACTAGAGGGAGGGAGGTGCTGAATCACAGCAAATGTTTATATTTCCTCACAGAATATATCACTGAACCAGCTTGAATACTTCATGAATAAGACTGTGAAGATCATAACAGTCAGATACAAAATCTGTTTTTTAAAATCTGTAACACAATAATATAAATTAAAATAGTTGACCGCATCAACATTTTAACCCAAAGAGCCATTAGGAATGTATGCAATTTATCTAATGAGTATTTTTGAGCCCTCCACAGAAAAATCCATCTTCAAGAAATTCCTGTCACCTCCTCGTTATTGATCTGCAGATTATTAGTCAGCAGCTTTTCCATCATTATTTAAATAAGCATGAGAAGCAGAACTTCTGATTTAGGAGATTTTCCTACCTCCCCCAGTATAATCATGTACTGTTACCCATCGTTCATTCAGCAAAGGCAATTCACTTCTGTTATCATCTGAGTTTAATAAAACCCAAAGATTTCTCCAGAATTACTGCAAGAGTGAACATAGAGCGGACAGTGAGCTGGTTTAGGGCCCAAAGAACAGAACAGCTAAAAACCATGAATTAAATGACTATTTCTACATGTCCAGAGGTGATCCATAGTGGGAAGATTGCTTATATTACTGGATTCTGCATACTTGAGTACCAAAACCTACAGTCACTGGTCCCTGTATCTATACCAAGGAGACATCTATTTTTCTTTTACTTCTTTTATAAAATCAAGATCTCTGAAAACAGGAAACTTTCACTGGATCTCAGATATTTCATTTCATGTCTGTGGGTCAAATGGCTCTGTGTTCTCTCTGCTGAAACACAGCAGTGTAATTTCAGGCTGTATAATTTTATAGCAAAGACTGCAAGACAGTTTGAAGATGTCATTGACTGTAATACAAATCAATATTAAATTATCTGTACAGGAAACATTTTCAAAGGACGGTCCATCATGTTTTCTCATAGGACCATGGATTTCTAGAATCATTCTTTACTAACTACTATAAGCTATCAGAGTTTATCTCCCTCTTCAATTATTTACAGGTCAAAATAGCCAAGTGATACTGCTTTATATACATTCCATGCTATGTATTTGGTTTGTAACTTACTAGTGCCATAAAAAAACATGAGGGTAAAAGTTTCTGAATAAAGACATTTGTTTCATTTGAGAATGTACATACAGTCATACAGCTAAGTGATGCAAAAGGCTGTCCTCAAGGCATTCCACCTTTCTTTAAAATAATGCATTAAATATATATATGTAAACAGTTACTGCAGTGATTACTCTGCAGCTTAATCTTTAAATGGCTATAGTCTGTCCATCTTTAGCCTGATGTCGATTACACACATAACAGATTAGTCATTTCAAATCACCTAAAGACCTTCATCACATTTCCATCAATTTCTGTATATATGAAAGCACATTTCAAAGCCTCCTCATTGCTGCCTTGTAAAATGTCTCATGACTGTCAAATGGAATTTATTTTTCAGCCAAGCAGTCTAAAATACATTTCACAATACAGTAACACAAACACAATAAAAAGAAGAGCCTATCAAGTGTGCAGATAAAGGGAAGGGAATTCTTTCCTGTCATTGCCAAACAGGCAAGACAGTTCAATAGCAAAAAAAAAAACCAGAAAAATCACAACCAAACCCACACCACGGTAATAACCTCTAAAAAAAGTTCACACATGGAAGCCTCATATGGGTCTGTTTTGATTTGTGAGGAGTGTCACTGGTGGTTGGAAAGGCTTATGCTAAATGTTCCAGACAGCTGATGCAACCACCTCTGCATCTGCCAGTTTGCAGCATGATGCTTCTAGAGCAGTGGGGCTGGCTGCCCTTAAAGATTTGAAGGAGAAAGGGAAAAAGGTGGAGATCCTCCACCGCAAGAACTACTAACATCAATATCCCCGCAAACACAGCTGCCCGTGTACAACATTCATCATCACGAGCTGGACCGTTAATGCGTTTTTTAATCCAGTTTGAAAACTGCGAGGTGGCAGCTCACAAAGGTCCAACTCCACAGACAATGAGTATCCACCCGAATCCGACAGCTTCCCCGATGCCCGTATTTAATTGGAATTACGGCCATTCCCACCGCAGCAGTAAGCACGCCCTGCCACCGCTCGGGATGTCACAGCACCCCCGGCGCGGCCGAGGCACGGCCATGGCAGCCCCAGCCGGCCGAACTTCGGCTTCTCTCCCCGCGTTCCCGGGGCTGCGCTGGGCGAAGGCAGCGGGAGCGCGGCCCGCTCTGCGGCGGGGTGGCCGAGGACGTGGTTGGGAAGGAGGAGACACGCCGAGAGCCCCGGGGAAGAGGAGGGACCGACAGCGGGAGGGGAAAGGCGAGAGGGGAGTCAGGTCGGAGACTGCACGGTCGGGAGTGCGGAGAAGCGGTGGAAGCCCGGCGGGGGCTCCCGGGGCGGTGGCGGGCGGCAGGAAGGGGCTGCCGGCTCTTTCCTGTCTCCGTCCCCCGGTGCAACCTGACCGCCTCCCCCGGGCC
>WBNO01032072.1:20950-72316 GCA_013400575.1 Peucedramus taeniatus | reverse complement strand
CCCGGGGCGCGGGGTGGGAGCGGCGCCGCTCGGCCCCAGGGCCGCTCCAGCGCCGGGGAAGGCTGCGGTGCCCGGCGGGAGCGGAGCGGAGGCTTTCCACGTTCTGGAGGAGAGGAGGAGGAGGAGGAGGAGGAGGAGGAGGGCTGCAGCGGCCGTATCGCGCCCGGCTCGGCTCTGACCTAATTAGCCTGGTTATGCTTTGTTATCGCCTTCCCTCTTTTGTGCATCCCGCTGCTGAGCAGTGGTGCAGGGCACAAGCTGGAGGGGAAGACTGGGTACAATTTTGGAAAACCAAATTTGGCTTCAATTCCGCCTGACGGTACAGGGTCCATTTATCTGTCGGAGCAGAAGAGACTGCAGTGCTAAAATCAGTTTACAGAGCAGCAACCGCAAAGACAGACCAAATTCTCTGGCCCATTGCACGTTCTTAAATTTGTACTTTAGCCAGTGGTGCTGAGTTCTCCAACAGGAAACATTCATGTTCTAGACAATAATAGCTATATTTTTTCACTTGAATATTTTCTGTGAAAGCTAATTTCCTGAATATTAGAAGTAGGGACAAGCAGCATACTATGCTATACTAGTGTGGGTAAAAAACTCGGTCCAGTGGGTTTACTTCTGACAAATCCATCTCTTTTCAACCCAAAGATAAGCTGATCCTCAGAGCATTAAACAGATGCCATTTCTTTGTCACATTAATCACAATCACTTTTGTATTGAAGCACTGCTTGATTAATAAAACATGTATATAAGGTCCCACAAAACTCCTGGTTTTATTAACATCAGCCAAACTAAATGTGATCATAGTGGAAAGAAATATTAAAAATCTGAAGGATGTACAGGCATCCCAGGGTGATAGCAAAGGCAGCTTTTGTGCAGCTATGAATCCCTGGTGCAGGCTGAGCAATGAGAGGTAACTGCAGATAGTCTTCCAAATTCCAGCTGAGCAGAGGACAATTACGCAAATGACATTGCAGCTCTCCTTGCCAGCTATTAAGATCACTTTAAAAGTTTGGGCTTTTTTCCTTCCAGGGAAGAGAATTGTACACACTTTGCAGTCCACACAGATTAAAGGACTAGTTGCATCTTTAGGAGAAGGCGTTTTCTCCAGAAGAGGCATGGGAGATTTTGAGTTTTGGTTGGGTTTGGGGGGTTTGTTTGGATTGTTTTAGGGTGGTTTTTTGTTTGTTAGCACATGGCTAGAATGACTGTGAAAACAAGGAGAAACACAAAAAACATAGGAATTGGTAATGTCTTCTTTGAGAGGGACAAATATTAGAGCCAGGGAAAAGCTGAGCAGAACAGAAATATTAAGTATTTGAGGGGGTTAAGAATGTGCATCTGGAGAAGCTGAAATGGCCATGGCTAAAATCAGCTGTCTTCTGTTTACTGGCGTTTATACAGTGGAAAAAGCATACAGGCAGCAATTATCTCCAAAGAATGACAGGTAATACGGCTCCAGGGTAGTGCATGGTCAGAGGACAGCAGAAATGAAGTTTCAGAACTTCATGGGGAAATGTGTTACTGCAGCCCAGATACGTGAGGATACTGTTGTAGACTGCTTTGAGAACTGCCAAATTGTGGTTTGAAGTTCTTGGTTGAACTACAAAGAATGTGGTGCTGGCTTCTCACAAGCTGACAGGTTACGGGTGCTAGTACACTTAGTTTCCTTTAAAAAAAAAACAAAACAAGGAAAAAGAAGAAATAAAGACTGATGGATGCACTTTGTAGGGATTTTCCTGAGGAGAAGGAAAGAATGACATATGAAAGAAAACATTATACTGAAGACATCTGGAAATAAAGAGTGTTTTCCTAGAATCCATTTTCATGTAAACAGCAACTGTGGTTGTCACAAGTACATTGTGCAATCCTGAATGAGGAGAGAAGCATCCAGAAGGAAAAAAAAAAAACAAAAACTTCAGGAAATGAGGAGAGGGGAAATGCAGCCTATATAATTCCAACATTTACAACTGCAACAGTCTCCAGCTTAACTGTGTCAAGTCATAGGTAATGGCTGATGGCTGCCAGCAAGAGGAGCAGCAATGCACTCTGCCACAAAGGCTCCTGGAAGTGATGAAAGAGCAAATCTGGCTAAGAGAGTATTTGATTTCAACCATAACAGCCAAAGCTGATCTCCAAGTTCCTTCCCAGTCTCTCCTTGCAAAGACTTAAAACTTTCTCAAACAAAGTCTTTTGCTCTAAAGATTAATCTTATCTCCAAACGTGTCACTGTTAATGTAATGATGAAACCAATTTGGTTCCATTTACAACCAGAATATTTTCTAATTAAAGATCTTCTTCCATTGGAATATCTGTGAAGCTGACATTAAAGAAGTTCAAAATTCATTGTTTAATATTTACCATTGAATTTAAAAAATAAGCCTGCAACTTAATACTGCAAACTTTTACAGTGCAGTGATCCCAGTGACGATCATTGAGAGTTTGAAAATAATACTCAGTTTTTATTAAAAAAAGGTTAGAAGATATAATTATTTTATTGGAATCATTTACATGAGCTTCAGTCAGAGTAATTTTCAATGAAGAATTCTTGGGTCAAAAAAATCAAATTTAGCATCACACAAGGCAATCTCTGCTTCTGTCTTTTTAATATGCTGATTATTCAGCCAACTTAGTAATATGAATGCAAGTTGTGCAATACAGACAGGATGTCATTGCAAATGAAACTTTAAACCAAATTCCTAATTTCTTAACTTTTCATACTAATGGAAATGTTTGGATTTAGTTACTTATTTTATGTTCATTGCAAGGGTACACAAAAACTTTTAAATTGAAACAGTTTATGCCGTCTGGTGGTACCAACTCCCGTCATCATGACTAAATACAAGGTTTAAAATGTTTCCCCCATTTATGCACCACACAAAGTATAGGATTAAGCAGGAAGAAAAACAATAAACACTAAGGTGTGTTCTGGAAGCAAGTAGATACACAAAAGAATAAAAAACTAACTTCCTACAAAATGTTAAGGAAAACAGTGCTCCATAATTTTGTCCATGGCCAGAGTTCACTGCGTATTAATGGAACAATATTAACTTCTAGGGTTTTTTTCCTTTACATTACTTCTTTATCATGGGTATTCTCTAACTGCTCAGGAGTGATTAAAATATGATGAAAACACTGTTGGGTTCTTGCTGGAAATGCCTTAGAAGTGCTGTATGTGCTGCTATTCAGAGGAGTTTTGGGCAACTCAGTTGAACCCAATAATCACTGGTTGTGCACTGACTAATAGTGTTGTAAGAGAAATCCCATTCATGCTGTACAGTTTAACTTAAACCTCAGGAGTTCTACCCTAAGGCAGAAAAAGTCAAATGCAATGCAGAATAGGAGGGAAATGTATTTAAACAATCTCACTTCAGGAACCAAGGGGACTCTGCAGCATTTTTGGTCTTTGCATTGGTTGAGCTGAAAGTGACAGACATGTTTATGCTGAAATCGTTATTAGTATGACACAGTCAGGGATATTTGAACAAGACTTTTTTTTTCTAGTTAAGATACTAGCTTGAGCTTTGGGAGATCTTTCTTCGAAACCAGATGTACCACAGCATGTGGGTGAGAGGGTGAGCAAGTCGCTAAATTACCCTGTGCCTTACTTCTGTTTGCAAACTGTGTCAAACATTCACCCCATTCTTTGCCTGCGCTGGACACCACAATCACTCGCTAAGAATCTGCCGAGTTCCATTCACATAAAAGGACTAAAGCACATGGAAGCAGCGGCAGTGCATCAGTTGTGAATGCAGAGAGGCCAGGTACTGTCCTAATTCACATACAAATGTTACAAACCAAGAATCTATTTTACATCCTCAGACAGCACGTTAGGGCTGCAGAAATGCAGTGAGGTTTAAGCCGTCCACCAAAACGTCTTGCCTTCAACACACACTGTTCCAATTACTTGCAAAACCTCCTTGTTGTAATGCCACCCTTAGCCCCATCACAGGGCCTTGACTGCTTTGCAACACAAATGAAAGACTCTTCAATTTAGGTCGCACTGGGCCACACTCAAGCACAAAGGCTAAATAAACGGCCATTGTTCATGGGCCACCAAGATGAAAAGCACTTGATTGTTGCCATCAATTAAATCAGCTCTCTAGCTTTAGTGGCGATTAACCCTTTCAGCAAATTCTTAAATATTTATTTCAGCAGAGTGACTACATTTCTGTACTTTTACAGTAGCTGTCCTGGTGTAAGGGCATTTCCCTGGAACACTGCTGAATGCAGCGTCGCCTTGTTTATCCTTACAGCTGAGCCATGCACTGCACTGGCTCAGCTGCTCCTGACAGCTGCAGGCACTGTAATTCACTTCTGAAATTCTACAGGGCTATACAGTATTCTAAGATTGTGCAAGTGAAGTATTTAACTGGCTCAACATACAGGCATTTAACATGCTTCTGCATTTGAACCTCCCCTTTCATGGCTTCATGTACACCAGGCAATGCTCCCACTATTGGCAATGGATGCCCACAAAAGATGCCTCAGACTGCTCACGAAAACAGGCTGTGTTTGCAGCTAAATATATCATTATGGATTTGGGTGATAAGCATTTCCTCATGTTTAGATAGGTCTGAGAGTATCCTTTCCCACATAAGTGCCCCATTTTCTATTTTTTCTATATTCTGGTTTAGCCCAAGATGCCCAGCTAACAGAGATGATTGCATACTAAAAGCAATTTGGTTTTTTCCAGCATTCTTCATAAAACCTTGTGAGGCACCTCTTGTTGGTCCAGCTCTATAGATCTATTTAATACATGTTTTATGTAAATAGTCTTCTCACTGATGGCAAAAGTGAGTTGTATTGCATGACTATGTTCACTCTTGGGTGGAAGTAGTTAAGAATCCCACTTCTATTCATATATTATTTATCAGAAACTTCCATTCCACACAGTTCCTAACTGTCGTGGAGTCTTTCTGGCAATATTCTCTCTTCACTGTTTGAGCAGATGAACAAGGAACAGAATAATTGTACCTCCATAAAATATTGACCAGCTACAATTCTTTCACCATGACATTCCCTTCCAGTTTTCTCATCTCGGTTTCAGGACAGTATTTGCCATTCCTCCCCTTTCTCCTTAAACACCAAGGCCAGCCTGCTTTGGCTGCAGTATAATAAGAATAATTGTGTGTGTCTTTTTACCAGCTTGACCAACCAGCCATGGTTGGTCCGGATGGAATTCAAACTATTGATTTTAAACATTTATAGATCATTTGGAACAAATGTGGGTTTTTTCCTGCCATGCAAACAAAAATTGAAAGTTTAATTAACACAGACAACAGTCATCTTGTTTCTAAAGACTTTAGGGACATACTGTACTGTCTTTAGGCACATCTTAAGCAAGTGAAGGATACATCCTCCAGGCCTCATTCTAATATGACCCTAAATGCCTCTAAATTTTCCTATTTTTGGAATAAAACTATTCCAAAGCATGAAACGTCCACCTTCCAATCTATACACAGTTGTATTTTAGTCAAGTTCTACAGCTTTTAAACCATCTAGCAAACCTTTCCATTGTCTCAAACTCCTCCTGCTGCTTTAATCACACACAGCAATACCTTGAGCTCCCCCACACCCCTGTGTGGTCCTGCATAAGGGTGAGCTGGTTTAATTCAAGTGGTGGCTGGCAGATGGCCCAGGCTGAACCCCACCTGGGGGCTCTCAAGCAGCACACCAGCTCCCTTGCCCTTTCCCACCTACTGGCTTTCAAGCAGCCTTCAGGGTCATCCTAGCTGTGACCTCTGCTCTATCATCATCTTTCACTGAAATCTCCTGAAGGCTTCAAAAATCATGATGGCATAAGGGATGATGAAGTTGAATAGGGGAAACAATTGCATGAGCTTTCTTTCCTAAAGAAAGCACATGAATAATTCAAAAAGCATAGGCAATTTACCCATAATCATTAGGTTCTACATTTTTGGTGTCTTAAATTTCTAATTTAATGAAACTGGAAAATAAGTCATTTTATCAAACATTTGAACCCCCTTATTCACATGAACCAAACACACTATTTATCTCAACAGATACCTATCAGTGCTATTTTTATTTGATTTTCTTTACACACAGAAAACATCTTTCTCACAAAAGGACCAGACCACACTGCTATTTTGAATTAGTATATGTATTTGAGCTTACTTCACAATTTGTCATGTTTATCACAAACTATTTGTAAATGCTAGACACTCTGCCTGTGTACCTGCAGATTAACACAGTGCAATATATTGCCAGAACTAATAGGTGATGTGTCTCTACTGCATAATTCAAAAAAACATTAAAGTGTCAGCACCCTTGATCTCCTCTAAAAATGGAAGCTTCCTTCTTGGCTTTGGATCCATCTCTGTGGTCTAGATGAAGTGCCAGCTCTTCAGTCAAGCTGGAGTGATTCATTCTGGCTGATGACCCTGCTGTGGAAGCCCCAGCACTCCCTGTTGAAATAGTCCTCAAGTCATGCAACACTGACAAAGCAAAGTTGAGCAACTTCATTTATTTTCCTCTGTCTGGCAGACAGTAATGCCAATGCTGATGGGAATTTGTGGAACTATGTGCAAGGCCCAGGCAGATGTCTCATTTATGGTGTATTTCTCAGGTGATTAAAAATTTTCCTTTTCCTGAAAATTGGTAGAGTGTCAGTCTGATAAAGTGGGATTCTTCTTGGTCCATTTTGTGATGTTTCAGGACATGCCAAATTCCTGACTCAGAAGGCAAACACTTCTGCATTTAATAATAAACATTTATATTTGTAAGACATCCCTTTCCTGTGATAATGTCAGTATTTTTTTGATTCATCTTCCCAATACTTTTCTGAAACTATTTTTTGAGTGCATTCTCAGACATGAAACTGGGATGAGAAAGGTCTGTGTGACTGTTACCGGATTACAAAGGACATAATTTTTGTTGCAAACAACAGAAATAAAATAACAATGTATATTAGGGAAAAAAAATCCCCAAAAAACTCCACAATTTTGGATTTTCTGATTCCAAGGCTAGTTCTCCAGTTTTGGACCAGTTTAATGACTTTGTTGTTTATAACATAAATAAGTGAATACACTAAAAAACCCTTTGAATTCTCATCAGTAGGTTTAACTGTTTTGTACCTGTCTTGTTTCCTAAATTATGAGTCTTACCTTAATATAGTTCTTCCCTTCCTAGGATTTCATATCTGTCAGAAACATTGCTGTACCAAAAAAGTGTTTTGGATAGACAGCAAAATGTTCATAGCATGTAAAAACCTTTCCAGTTCTTGTGTTTCACAACAACTCTTTATAAACCAATGTGTATTTATTTTGGTGGAAAGCTACCCAAATAAAAATATTGCATTTGCAGTTCTGGTCTCTGGGGCTTTAATCCACTGAGAAACTTATGAAAGTACTCACTGATAGTGGGATGATATTTCTATCAGATGCTAGCAGTATTTATTGCAATATTTTATGAATTTTGACTCTTTTAAAAAAATAAACGGATGTATATAAAGTACTTTTGCTTCCATTTTCACTAGGGGAGACACAAAGACATCAAATCTCTAAACATATGTTCCAAGAGGACCTGAAAACTGTAAATAAACAAGGCAAAGCCCAAGCTGAAATCAACACATCTCTAGCAATGAAGAACATTAATAACTTTTTCTCAGAGGACTTAGAGACTAGCAAGTATTTGATAAACCTTGCAATCATCTTTAGAATTTACAGTTTCAGATTTTCATACTTTAATACCGGCTTATAAAAAATATTAGGAATTCACAAAGCTTTTATAGTTTTAGTTTATTATACTTTCTAATTCATTTACAACCTTAGACTCCCTACAAAACCTAAGGAATGCCAGCATGTGTGACAACAGCTGTAGGGCAGAATTTTCAGAGTATCACACACAGTTCTGTGCGTGGGACAGCCCTGCAGGCAGGAGCAGCAGCGCCTTGGACAGAATAACATGTGGGCACTCTGGATACTCAGACCTCATCACAGCCTGCAGCTTCTTCCCAAGGCAAAGAGGAGGGGCAGGCACCGAGCTCTTCTCTGCGGTGACAGCGACGGGACCCGAGGGAAAGGCAAGGAGCTGCGTAATGCCAGGTTTAGGTTGGATATCAGAAAAAGCACTGGGACAGGCTCCCCAGGGAAGCGGTCACAGCTGCAGCCTGACAGAGCTCAGGAAGCGTTCGGACAATGCTCTCGGGCACACGGTGTGACTCCTGGGAATGGTGCTGTGCAGGGCAGGGAGCTGATCATCCTTGTGGATCCCTTCCAATTCAGCGCATTCTGTGGGGCAGCAGTTCCTGACGTGCAGGCGGTGCCTGTGGCGGGTGTGCCGGTGCCGGCAGAGCCGGGCCGGGCCGGGCCGCCNCGGGCCGGGCGGGAGGCGCGGGGAGCCCGGGAGGGGCAGGAGGCCGAGGGACAGCTCGGCGCCCGGGGAGACACAGCCCGGCCCTTGTGCTCCAATCCCGACTTCTGAAACGCTCGATGCTGCGAGGGGCCAGGTGCTCCTCGCTGCCGGGGTGCCAGGAGGGAGAGAGATCGTCTCCCACGGGCCATACGGAGCGGCCCGCAGAGCCCAGGGCGCCGCTCCCTGCATGGCCCCTTCCCGGCTCCGAGAGCTGCGATAGCTGCGATAGCTCCGAGAGCTGCGATAGCTGCGATAGCTGCGATAGCTGATGTTCCCTGTCTCTATAAGCCTGCCCGATTCTGGCCTTTCCACACGCCACCATGGTGACAGAATCACAGAATGGTTTGGGCTGGAAGGGACCTTAAATATCTATTTCCAACCCTCCTGCGATTGGCAAGGACACAACAACGTCATTCGGAATGCTAAATAAAATAAGTTTTGTTCTTTATTTCTCATTTGTATTTAAAAAGAAAGAGACAGCAGGCCATGCTGAAAGCCCTCCTACTTTTTTTTTTTTTTTTTTTAGTACTATTTGTTTTAATCATGGTCACCACATGTAACACATTTAACACTAGTTTCTTTAACTACTGATTGTGTATTTTCTTACCAGCCCTGGACATTTTCCCCATCTCAAAATCCAATTAAGCATTCAAAACACCCACAAAGGAAGTAAAATTAATCTGAGAGAACTGAAAATTTGAATAATTAAAATAACTGAAATGCATACTTGTTGATGATATGTTTACATGAGTATTTAACAGAAATAAGAAAATTTGCCATATATTTTCTTACATATTTAAACAAGATTTTAACCACAGCTGCCAATTTTTAGTAGAGTGCACAGATTCTTGTTACCAGTAAGAGGGAAAAAAAAATCTCGTTTTAAAATATAGATTGTTAAATCAGTGGATAGGTTGCTTTGTCTTTTCAATTCCAATTTTTTTCTTTCTTTCCAGTTAAAGTATGTTCTTAGCAGGATATCGTAAGAAAACTCATTTCTTAGCAGGATGAAGAGGTGAAGATATTCCTAGAAAACATATGCTCAAGATAAAGTCTTTTTGCAAAATGTATATATGAACCAACTCAACTGGGAGCAGTTAAGCACGTTTGTGTGTGTGATGGGTATTCTTGTAGGCATAAATAAAAGGCCTCCAAACAGGGAGGAGCCTTTTTTCAAAACAGCATATTTAAAATGGAAAGAAATCACATGTTTACATGAAGAACGCTGGTATTTGACTTCACATTTCAGCTCAGCCTCCTCAGTTTATCAAAGGAAAAGACATGGCTTTAGTCACAGTTGCTCACATAGCTGCTCACAGACAAGACCTTCATAATGACCTTTCTTCAGTCTGCCATTCAGTCATGGCATGATTCAAATCCAGGAGTCAGTTTTTATGTCTCAATTTTTCCATCCCTGTGTACATTCAGGAAGCTGAGAAAATTGCTTAGGAAGGATCACATCTTCTCGTGAACAACATTTATTTTATTGCTAAAAGGTAAGCATTGCACATCTTTTAACATGGGTCATTTGGCCTTGCCTTGTGTCTAATGATCCAATTCCTATGAATAGTCCTTTTCATGGGTGTGACAGTCACCCAGTTACTTTTACTTGCAGCACAACTCTTTTCATGCTGCTGTCCCTGCCCCTGTTTATCTCCCCATCTCTGATCCTTTCCTATTAGATTAGTTTAAATGGTTGAGGGATCAGAGATAATGGTCCTTTGGATCTTAAAAATGTAGATGCTTACAATTTATAAAAAAAAGAATGAATAAGGTACCACTTTTATCTAGAAAACTGGCCTAAGCAGACAACTTGTAAAGAGCCTATTCATAAAGAGGAAGCTGATGTGGTAGTCTTTGGACTCCATCCCTCTGGGACTACCATGAAGATGGAGCACAGGATCCCATCAAGCTGTAGGTTTTTTGTTTTATGCACCTAAGATCACACAGGATGGAAAAAAAATGATTTATTTCCTCTGTGTCACTTTGTTTTTATAGTCTCCTGTGTTGCTGTATTAACTCCCTTCTCCAGGAAGAATACCCACAAGCTCTTTTCTCTCTGGAGTTCTGCAGCTCTGGAGTTTGGTTTCTGAAAGTTATAGATGAAGAAGGTGGGAATAGGGGCAGACCTTATTGAGAAAGAACTGTTTTCCCTTTCAAGCTTGTTACCTATGAATCTTTTTTTTCCTTTTTCACTTAAATATGCTCACAAACAAAAAAACACCTAATTGAGCCCTGAATGTGGATGCCACAGTCTCTCTCAGAGGTGGAGAGATTAAACACTATTTTGTTGGGTTAGAAAAAGAAGTTGCAATGTGTGCTCAGATAAATTATATAATGATCTCACTATCAAGTCTTGTCTTACACACAAAGGTAAAAAAGCACTATTCTAAAACACTGGATTGTCCTGCATTTTTCATAGCATAAAACTCCATCAGGCCTCTATCAGAAAAAGATTCTTGTAAGTCTTATGGATAAACATTTTTACTCAGCACTGGTGTTCACAATAATAATTTGCCATGGACTTCCAAATTCTACAACCTGTTTCTTCCTTAAAAAAGGTCCTTTGAGATGTCTGTCCCTTTCTCAGTAGCTGTGCACTCACAGCAAGTGGAAATACAGAGAGAGAGAGAGAAAAGAGAGTTGCACAGAGATAATTTTCTTTCCAAACCATCACGTTTGACAGTTCTGTTTTACACTTATGGAAGATTCTCAACAGTGCCTCACCCTAACTGGTTTGCAAGTGACCTACCTCGGTCACACCATAAAGAGTTAGCTAACTCAGCCTAAACTGTGACTTCCCAAGATGCTTATTTCAATGGTTATTCTGGGAAATTAATTGGGAGGCATTGGACAAAAGTCGCAAAGAAGCTGGAGAACTGTGGTTGTCCCACTGAAAGAATAAATAAGCACAGGAGCTTAGCCTTCAAGGACAGCCAACAATTCAAAAGGACAAAACTGGCATCATTTTAGGCACAGTGCTAATGGTAGGCAAACATAAAAACCCCCAGATCAGTTAGCATTTAGCATCCAGAAAGCTCAGTGGCTTTGTTGAACATCTTTGGACCATGAAACTTGAGAAATTTCTGCAGGGGTGTTAGCACTTCCTGGCTTTGGCAAGGCAGGAAGTATTGCACAAAACAGCCCTTATCAGGGTATTTTGGTGCTGCCAGTCCCAGTGCCAACAAAGACCAAGGAGTCTCAGGCAATTATAAATGCTAACATACAATGCTAAAAAAAAAAGGTGAAAGTCTCTGAATATAAAGAAAGCATAAACTTAGAATGCTTTTAAAAAATTTAAACCAACACAAGTCTACCCTGAATTAATGTGTTTGTCCTTAATTTCAATAGTGTCATGCATTAAACTGTGAAACAGCAGAGAAATACTTGTCTTGTAAATATTTTAGCAGAAAACATGCTTTAAATAATTGGCCTTAGTGAAAAAAATCTAGAACTATGTACATTACAAGGCAGACATTAATAAAAATATGTAGAGTATGATAATAGTAAGGAACTAATTGATCTCCCAATTATATTGTCATTATTATTTGCTATATATTAATGATTCCTTGTATAAGATGCATGCTTTATTTCTCTCTTCAAAAGGATTACAATCTCAACTAACACAGACCCAGAACAGATGGTATAAACAGGGAAGGTAAAAGTAGAGAACAATAGACAAGCCCAATCTACATATATTCCATCTGTTTAAAATTAATGCTTTCATCACATTTTCTTGGAGATAAAGATTAATATCTCCACCTGGTCATGAGAGAAGTACATGGATGGAGGGGGAAAATGCTGACTCTGTGGTCTGCTTTTTTCAACAAAAAAATATTCCCAGGATCGTCACAGGAGTAGGAGCAGGTGAAGAGCTGATAGGATGAAATGTCAGTCATTCTCCACAGCATTATCCCAACCAGCCCACTAGAAATTTTTAGCAAAATTCAATGATAATATATAAGAATTAATTACAGTGATTCATCCACTACACCTGAATCTTTCTGAACATGGACAGTGTATCTACGCTCTCAAGAAGGGACATAAATTTCTGCTAAAACCTTACTTATTTTTCTTTCTTTCTTACTTTTTAGCTTGCAACAGCTCTTCAGTGGTGAAAAGCCTTATAGGTATGAGGTGTGGATCTCTCTTTAGAGCTGTGAAGGGCCCTTTCAATAGCATGTGAGCATTCTGTGCTGGAAAGTACTTCAACTTGGCTTTGTTTGAAGGCAAAATCCAGAATAACTCCAAGTTAGTGTCCACATCAGAGCATGTGAGATAAATGAGAATGAGTGACATAGACGGCAAAAACCTTTTAAAGCTCCTCTGCCTCTTAATTCAAGCTACAAAATACATGTTCTCCTGTTACAGCTGTTCTTGGTTCACTACTTCCTTACTAAGAGCTTTCAGCACTCAGAAACTGTGCAGTGACAACTTCCTTTGTAATGCACTTCCCAAAGGCCCTGGAGCAGAGTATGACTTGCAGTACACTAGGAAAGCAGGCACACATGCTTTCATACGTGGGATAGAGCCAAATATAAATTAATTAATGTAGGAAAAATTGAAGCCATGAAGTCCACATCAACTTCTACTCAGAGATCTCTATACAGATAGAATGGAAAACAAAATCTATGTCTTTCTGCAAAGGGGAAGAATTTGAGAGTGATAAGATAAAAAAGAAAGTGGGCAAAACAGAGAAATTTTTCAAAGCATTTTCATTATTGCATATATTTGAACAAAATCCAAATAAAATTCAAAGTATTCTATGAACAGCACACCCAACAAAATTTGACTACCTGTGTGTTTGTGCATTGGAAACCTCTCATCACCAGCTACCCAACTTCACGTCCCTTATGACTGCACAAGTCCTGTGACAAAGCCAGTTCCTACTGTGTTCCCAGCCATTCTCATTCCCTGACACAACCTCCACAGCACTCCTCTGCCTCCATCTACTGCTTCAGCCAGAGGCAGCAGATCCAGCCACTGGTTCCTAGTCAAGAAGTGATTGCTGGCCAAGCAACTTTAGCTGATTGACTGGTGGCAGTCTGACAGTACCGATCACTGCTGAGCTCATCGTGTACCCTTTCTCTTCCTGGGGGCACTGCTTGGTGTCTCTTTCCTTCTCCCTTTCTATTCATCTGATTTTCACAAAACCTGTTGGAATTTAATGGCTGAGATTTCTGCCTTTCTGCCTAATTTCAAGTAATCTTCCACAATTTCAGCACCAAGGTTGAGAATTACTAGAGGATGCACACAAAGTGCGATTTCAGAACATTGTTTCTGGATGACACCCAAGCTCTTAGAAAGGCATGTAAAGGCTCTTCAGAGAAAATGTTGCTCACCAGCATTGGTACCAAACACCAAGAATGATGGGATCAGTGCTCATCCTCCCAATTGTCCTTTGAGTTTGTGATGGGTCCATGACAACTCAAGTATATTATAAAACAATAATAGTGTCGTTGTGCTGAACACAACTATTATATAGACGATGGTAAATTCTCATAGGTGAGTAGTGATGCTATGAATTATTTTCTGTATATTTAAAGACAGCTCTTCCACAGAGCAGTCTCATGACAATGAACCTCTGTTGCTAGTTACCACATTTATTTTAATTCAGAGTAATATCTCAGTTCCAGAATAACCCCGCAACGAGCTCAGTTGATGAAGTCAAACTGAAAAAAAAACGTACTCTTCAGGCAAGTTAGTTCTAGCATCTCTCTGAATAGGATTTAGATCAGTGAATCTTTGTAATTCTGCCATTTGGTCTTGTGTTTGCTGTGGGTTCTGCAAGCATTTGTGCCTCCAGAGGAGAATTTTTCCACATCTCCATTGGTTGCTCTGCAGTAACTCTGTTTGATAGAGCAAATTGATGAAACCCAAATAAGAGAAAGATATATTTTTAAAAAGAAGATGTATCTTTCTTCTCATTCATTACTCAACTCTTCACAAATATTCTTAGCTACAGTATCTTAGTTATGGCGTTTATAAAGGGTGAGTGATCTCTTAGAATCTTAATGAGATTGGCGGTAACCAGAGAAAACAAAATGATAATCAAAGGCAGGGTGGAGTTCTGATTGCATTCTAACTTTAGCTTTTTCACAAGAGAAAGGCCATTCTAACTTATAGATAGGATGGATTCTTTTTTTTGAGACACTTAAAGAGCTGAAAAAATAGATAACAAGATGGGAATAATTAAGTAGTTCTTAAGAAATCTTTTGAGATAATGAAAAAGATACCAGTCTACAAATTCTGCAATCTTGGTAAAGGTAGAGGAGCAAGTATTGCTGCATTTCAAAGGATATACAAGAAAAGCATGTGGGATGTCAATTTGTAAGGAAAGATGATAGTAACAACTTTTTATAGGAAGAACAGAGATATTGCTGGACAAAAATGTTCCCACAAATTTTCACTTGCGATGAGCTTTTGAGTGTTGAAGAATAATGGATAGAATTTTATTCTATAGAATATTTTGAAGTTTTTTTCCTTTTCCTTCAGAGAATCAGGTTGAAGAAGACAACCTGACAAAAAAATTTACATTGATTTGTCAGCAAAAACTGAGATTTGGTTTAGATTCTTTTTGTACCATTTCTAATATATATAGGGAAATAATTAAAATTATTTTTTGGCTTTAAGTAACAACTCATAAAACCAGGCGTTTTTTTATAAGTGTAAGCAGAGTGTAAGCAGAGCACTGAATCCATGTCCCATTTACTTTTGGGAAATTGTGCATAAGCTGCTAAAGATGCAGACAACATGTTCCAAACAGATATTTAGTGGGTAATACCAAAATAGAAGAAACTGAAGCTTGTGCTGGTATACCAAACCGGTCTGCAAGTAGAATAAATAAGATAATTTTAAGCAATTAAATCTAGCCATCAAGTTAATTAGAAAAGGCATAGAAAGCAAGGCTGAAGGTATTAGCTGAACACTACAGAAGACAAGCGAAGAGATAAAGCTGAGAATTCTTGTAAACTTTATGTCACAGAAATGGACAAGACAGAGCAAAGCAATCATAAAAATTCCAAAAGTTGTACTCCAGAAATCTATTAGGGCATAGATCTTTAGACACGGACATACATGTGGAGTTTTGTTAGAAATTCCAGGTGGTAGCATATGATCTCTAAATATTTATGAGAATGCATTAGTATTCAGAAGGGATTAACGGATTTCCTGCTGGAGGCATTGGAAGCCTTTAGTGGTCAGATTTTTAAAAATCAAAGTGTTGATTTTGATTTTAAGGACTGTGAACTCAACAGCTTGTTCAAATAGGTAAATTGATTATGTAATTGTAATGAAATTTCAGAGTATATCCTTTTCACCTGATTATGCTATAGGAAATAAATCACTAAATGGAATCTCCTGGTTTTTGTTTGGTTTTGGTTTTGGGGGTTTTTTTTGGTTTTTTTTGGGGTGTTTTTGTGTGGGTTTTTTTTTTTCTTCTTGACACAATGTTAGGTAGGAATTTGAAAATCTAGATAGAAATGAAAACAATCCCTTTCTCAGTGCCTGGTCTTACTGGCTTTTTAGTAANTTTAATAATAATAAATTATAATAAATAAATAAATAAATACATACATACATAAATACATAAATAAAATTAATGGATAATTTATTTTTCTTTGTGCCAACAGCTGCTGTGTGCTATCAGTGATGAAATCATGTACTATAGAAAAGGAGAGGCCTGTTAGATCATCTCCTGTGTCTGCTTCCCCCCTCCAAAACCAAATTGCTCCTCCCTGATTGGAATTTTCAAAATGGCCCCTATGTTTGTGTTCATCAACCTGAATTCCCTGATTTTCACGACTATGGTTAAAATTTTTGTACATTTTGATAACAAAAGCTTCCATAAGAAAAGCAACAGAGCTTCTACCTTGCAAAGCTCTTAAAAATATCATCATCATTAAAACTTTTTACACCCATTTTCAGTTTTCACAATGGTTAGAATCAGCAACAGCACAAAGAGATAATTGCTGAGTGACAATAGAATAAATTCAACCAAACTGCAGTATGCTAATGTTATGCAATGCTACTTTGTACATATATTTATTAATACGAGAGACCTTTCCTTTTTTACCTCAGACCACTTTCATCAAATTCTTGGTGGAAACGTTATCATCTCTGAAAGGAATTGTCTACATGGTCTACATGTCTACAGCATGATGCTGTGTGTCTGTAAATGCTGATTTTTTTCCCCTCTTTACCTATTATGCTTGTCACAGGAGTCTCTAGCCTGAAATCAGCATAAATGAGTGTGGCTGGCACTGTGTGCATGCACAGTCACACAGCCTCATCTGTGAATCTGCAGCAATTAATTATATTTATAGTGAAATATCCGCAGAACATTTGCATGCATGAATTATGTATTGAGGAAAAAGCAGTACACTATGGTTTATGCATTTTTTGTTCTCATGAGAGCCCCTTTGTATCTGTAATATATGCTGTGAAGCAAACCAGATTTTTATTAATTTGTCTATCATCTTAATGATGAAATATAATTTTAAATAAAGACATTATTTTTAGAAGTGTTTTTCAAATAGCTATTTATCATGATTTTACCCTTACATTTTCAAATAAATTGTCCATTACTCTTTAATGTATTTTTTCTTTAAGTTGTAGCAAACACCAAGAAAAAAAAACAGTGAATCATCAATGAGTACAGGCCAGAGTTTAAGGCAATGAAGTATGCATGAAATATAAGCATGATGTGATTATCCCTCTTATTATGGTTATTACAATACATAATGAGCAGTGTCAGTCTGTTATCTTATCATTTTATTATTTTGTGGATTCACCCAAGAGTAAAATGTAAATGTAGTAACAGAAGTAATGAGTCAGTGGGCTGGGAAGCATGATAAAGAAATAATAAGAAGGTAGTATGCTGCAAAGACTATTCTGAGCTAGACTAATTGTATGCTCTGAAATTAATTATGTGCTACAAATATGACAGGTGGCTAAGTTAGCTGTGAAAGAAAACAGGTCAGAGTATTCAGAAAACCTTTTTTCTTTGCTGAAGAACTTTTGGAGACAATATTGAATTAAAGATTCACACACTAAAATTCATCTGGTTGAGGCTCCTGTTAAGAACTTATTTTTCACATGCTGTCCTAAATAGAGGTGCACCAAATACAGCTTTAAATTTTTCGTGATTTAGTGCCTGCATATGAAATACTAACTTTCATTTTCAGTTAGTTGGTAAACTAACTGAAACTGGTATTTTTCCAAAAAGCAAGAAATAACAAGAAATCAGATAATTTCTTTTTAAAAATGGTATAACATACAGTAGCTTCAAAAAATATAAATAAATTTTATTAAAACCCAAATTTCTTTAATGGTAGGGCCAGAATTTATTTCAGCTCTCTCATGGTGTGACTATTACATATATTCCATGCACCTGTTTGCTTGGGTAGAGTCTTGCAGCCTGGAGAAAGATTCCGAATATTAAAACTGAAATTATTGAAATTAAATCTTCTGTGAATATTGCTCCCTAATTATCCTAGTTGTTTACAGTTACCACAGAATTTTCACAGATTATACAAACCATTAAAGACTAATAATTATCATAACACTTGAGGAGAATTCTAAGATGAGATTATTTTTCTTACAAAATCACCGTCAGCATAGCCACACACTCCAGTATTACTTCATTTATTTTGCTGCAGAACACTCCTCAGCCTGGAATTATCTTAGTTAGAGAGGAGGAGGGGATTATATTATTCTTCAAGGTTCTGTTGCAGGAAGCATATTAACATTCATTGACCTTGCAGTGGTAATTTGTACTGATGAGCATCATTATATGACTGGTATATTAAAGCAGCCTATTAGAGGTAGGAAGCACCCTATGCTATTACCATTTGAGATGTGGCTGTCATGGAGTCTTTACATACAGGAGATATTTGGAGCAGTGGAAAACTACTAGAATAGCCTGGCTAAGCCATCAAGTTATTGTAGCTCACAGCTCGACTGTTAAAAATCAGATTATATGAAAAATTCACATTGATAGCTTTCTGGTAAATAAATATCACATCTTTCCAGTTTTAACCACAGAACTACCTTCTATTAGTGGATGAGTAAAAATTAAATGCTATAGTGAATGAGAAATAGATGTTTGGGAGTACAGAGTCACTCTCCGTTCTGACCATGGAGACGCTGGCCGAAAATAGAACTGTGATTGCAGTATTCTAAATAGAGAGTCACCCTGCAAGCTCTTCTTAGGAGGTGCAACACATCTCATTACCACATTTTGGAAGAAATATGTTCTTAACAGTGGATTTTCTTCTTGTATTGAGGCCATGAATATAATTACCACTTGATAATTTACAGTGTGCCAACTGTTTTACTGCATCTAGTAAGCAATAAAGCACTAAAGGGAACACAAAGTTTGTGGCACCTGTAACTCATTAAAAGGGCACTATCAGAAACAAAATGTTTAGTTATCATGTAGTGCTTGGCTATACAGAAGCAGCATTCAGGATTGATGTAGGGATCCTTACATAAAGGACCACTGGCAACATAAGTTGTTCAGGGGATATATGTTCAGAACACAGAATACAGGAACCCATACCAAGTTATGAAGGGAAATTCGTTTTCTTCAAAAGTAGAGCATAACACCTCTGGCCATAGGAAGCTATTTTTCCTAATAGTTTTCTCTGTGTTCTCTCTTGCCTCTCATGTTCTGAACACACTTCTACTAATAAAAGCATTTGCCATGCAACCACAGAGGAGAACATTTCAAATTAATAATTTCACTAATTAAACAAACAGGTACATAAAAAGAAACAACAACTTTTACTTCTTAACATAATTAAAATTTCCCTAGAATGAAGTATTTAGTTTTATTTAGCTAAAATCACACAAAGTATATGAGAAGTGCTGTGGTCACCTGTGTGTCCCCAGCTCCTGTGGGTACTGGGGCCCTGTGCGGCCACTCCCGCATGAGCAGTGGAGTGCTCCTGACACCCTCCCTGTGTGCTCAGTGCAGAGCAATCACACCTGCACTGCAAACACCTCCACTGAGATTTAATCCTACGTGCTCCAGGACTGAGAAGTCACTCAGGGAATGCACAGAGCCTGCTCCTGGTTGTCTTGTTCGTTTGAGGCAGCTCCTGTGCTTGCAGACGATGGACTGAGAATTGTATGAATGGAGCTGAGTATAGAGCAGGAGAAGGACCCTTGAAGAAGTATCTTTGTAAGACGAGCTACCTTCTCCAAGACTGTCCTGTTGGCACTCACAACGTGCACAAGGATCTGCAGGATACAAATGCAGGCAGAATACCAGAGAGCATATGGAGGTAAAGAGGAAAGAAAACCTGGAGGAAGGAATCTGATGATTCTGGTGGTTAAATGGAAATAAATAGAAAGACTGGTTGTGTTAGGGTCAAAACATTTTTAATATGAACAGAGGGGGCCTGGGAATTGATTGACTGGGAGAGAATGATCTCAAGGTAGAACTGACCAAAAAAGGATTGCTTCAAAAAATAAGCTGAAAACAGGAAAGCAATAGAACAGCTCAGACGTGTTTGGTAACAGCCTGGATTATAGGCCACTCCAGCCTGACTGGACAAGTAGACTGAGACCTCTAGTGAGCCAGGCTCAATGTCAGGTGAACGCTGAAAATGAGACCTGAAGGGGACATGGTGAGGCTGAGTAAAGAAAGATGTGAAGGAAGATGCAGAAGAAACCAGACCAAAAATAAGAACGAAAAAACTGAAAAACAGAGGTGAGGCAAAAGAACCTGGAATGACACAGGTAATATCAGACAGGCTAGGAAACTGTGGGATTTATGCCAGGAAGCAACATTAGGAAAAACAGGTCTCTCTCAGGAAGAAGATGAAAGCTAGGATGAGAAAATAAGTAGATTTCTTGGATGTCATAGTACATCATGATGGAACAAAGAGATTGGAATAGCAGTAGAAATCAAGTATATGTGTTTGCTGTTCTGACTGTCTCCCATTACTGGATGCTGCATGCTGGAGTCGGTATAAACCCAAAAACCCAAATGTTTTAAAATCTCACCATTTCTCTCTTCTTAGCAACGTCTTCTTAGCATCCTCAGCAGGATCTGTAAATCCTACTGAGCTACTCTCCCACCCTCTGCTGTCCCTTCACCATCCAGTGGAGCATCTTGCTACCAGCTATGCCAGCTGAAGCAGCTGAGCAGTGCATCACAAACTTCAATCTTGTAGTGACCTGTGTACACAGTAGTAACAGCACGTGGCCATGGACAAACCTTTACATTTTTCCTTTTTGTGTCAAAGATCTTTGAAGTTACATTCACCAGAATCTGAAAAGATTGGCTAAAACCCATGCAATGGTAACTGGTAATAAATATTTCAGTGCAACTTTTAAACCACTAATTCTTCAATACAATATTGTGAGCCTTTGAGATTTTAAGAAGAAAGCAAAGCTAATGTGAAACATTAGAAGCATCCAGTAACATGGAAGATATTAATTCTTCTGGGTACTGCCTGAAGGTAGTTTGTTCATGATTCACAGTTGCTCGTACTGAATGAGTCATCCTAAAGTGGATAATCAGCAATCTTTCAGCCATTTTCCTTTTTCACCAGCAAGGAATTTGTAGGCTTAAATTAATGAGAGGCTTTAAAAAGTAGCTGAGAGAAGAGAATTCTGTTTTTATAGAGATCAATGTAAGTAGAAATTAATCTTTTTAAGAACTAAGTAACTCGGTGTTGAATGCTTTTCTATGCTTTCTACTGAGAAATCAGTTAGGTCTCCCTTTTCAGAGTGAGGTGCTCAGTTTACAGCAACAGCTTTGTACTTCAGCATTCGATGCAGGCATGTAGTACATGGAAAGTAGCAATTAGAGTTAAGTGAAAAAAGAAGAGACCCATATTTGTTACTCATGGTTGAAAACTGATCCAATTAAAGTCTGTTAAATTGACCCATTTTACACTAGGCTAACTCTGAATAGGGCTCTGGATAGAGTTTTTGGGCGTGTGCCAGAGGAGGGACCATTGAACACACACTTTCACATAGGAAGTGGCAAACATCCCATAATAGGATGGAATGATATCAGGACCAGCTTTCCAAGAAAGAGTTTAAAGCCTAGCCCCCTAACCTTACCACAGTCAGAGAACACTGGTTTTTCTTCCTTGCACATTCACTGCACAGTGCAAAATATTTTTGCCTTTGTGAAAATGTATGCAAATCCTTACCTGATGCTATTTCCTACCAAGAAATTATTCTGGTTGTGCTTCTTTCCACACTTTTGTTCCCTTGTCCTTCTTATCATGAGGCAATTGTAAGAGAAAAGCAAAGAAGAATAGATTGTTAATTGTAATGGACTGATTACTATGGAGATGTGTTAGCACCAACACAGAGCTGATCATGATTGAAAAGTCCTTTCTGTGGATGTTTTGTGGGTTTTGTAAAAATAATGACAAAATCAAAATGAAAAGAGTACAATTTATTTTTTAAATTATCCTTAATATACTGGATAAAGAATGAACATACTGGACCAATAATCTGTAAAACTTGCCTTAAAGGAAAACAGCCATTTCACAGATTTTTTTTTTCCCTACTGAAATGGAAAAACAAGATAACCCTATAAAAATAAGCCCTTCCCCCTCACTCTTGTGTACAGTCCTATCTCAATCCTTTTAAGTGCTGAAAGAAAAGTCATTATTATAGAACGACAAGGCATCTTCTGAGTTTTTTAATTGCACCTGGTGAAACAGGGACAGATCTGTCTCCCAAAGTAGTGATTCAGCATTTAACTCAGTGAGCCAAATGTAGTCTTTGTGACTCATAGATCTTCAGCAGGGTTGTAGTGGGAATTATTCTGTTCCAATAGATTTCACTGTTTCTTCAGAATGCCACCTACTTTTATAATTTTAATTAATATTCCGAGGCTAACCTCCAACTCTCAGCCCTCAAGCACTTTCTATTTAATTCATCATTTATTGCTGTTGCAATATCTCTTTTGACGTAGTCCATTGTTCAGATTACTGTTCTCAACCATGTTTTATAAATTGCCCAATTTCCTAAATAACAGCAATCATTTTTTCTTAGTTACACCTTAAAGGAGAAGCCACCATACAGAATCATTTTCCACCTTTTTGTTGGCACAAAGGAAGGGGAATTCCTCTCCTTTATGGACAAAAAGCAGCTTTGAGGTTTCTCCCAAACATTGCACCAAGAAGTTGCACTGCAACAGCTTCAGTAGAAATAGGATTTTTTGTTATCACAGCAGTGAATCAACTCTTTGTAATGTTGGCTTCATGGCAGCAGAGAACTCAGGTGGTATTATATGAAACTTATCACTGAGGAAAGCAAAGTAACAAAACTCAGATCAGGAGAAGGAGATTGCTATTTCAGCGACACTGTTTGAAATAATTATTTTCTAATTCCTCTGTTAATTTCCTTAACATTATCATCTTGCAGCAAAAGAACCAGTTTTCACGTTTGGACATTGAATGTCCAGTGCAAAGCCCTCATCTTTACCATGCTTTATAAAGGAGAAGCCTGAAATTTGAGATCCATGCAAAAAAAATCCCAGTCAGTAGGCAGGTACATGAATATCCAATTCATGTCAGAGCTTGGCTTTGCCAATTTCCAGGTACAAGGAGTCACAGGAAAAAGTGCCATAAAAGCCCATAAATCTTTGCTAATATTTAGATATAAGGATATCATGGAACAAAACAAAAAATCAGTATCTGCAAGACTCAGTCTATTAAGGATCATGTCTTTCTCCATATAAATTAGAGATGTCCAAACACAAAACCACAGAACATTCTAGCAAAGAGAAGAAAAAGCCTCAGCTGATGCTCTGCAGCACAACCTTGTGTTAGTTGCCTACACAGCGACCCCCCCCTGCAGTCTGGGTGGGCTTGTGCTCAGAGGAGCACAGACTGCAGAGCACTGCAAAGGCTTTTTTTATCTTCTTTCTCTCATTGTACTTATCCACTAATGTAAATATTTCCAAAACAATATCTGAATTGTGCAGTCATAAATGCATAGGCTGGCAAATCTTCTCAACTGCATCAGTCACTTCAACTGTATGTCTGAAAATTTGGTTTGGATGAAAACATTTACAAGTCTAAGTTCTAAACTCTGTGCCTCACCATGCAGCTGCTGAAAATTCCAGCCCCAAATATTCTTATCAGATACACCCTAATGCATGCTTTATTCCAACTGCATACCAATAAGATCCTTGGAAGAAAAACGGCAAGAATAGAAGAGCCCACTACGTTTTTCAAAACAGGAGATTCAGAGATAATCATTACTTCTTCAGTCTCATGTTATAAATGTACATCCCATTACTGGCTCTGCTAATAGCTGTTAGGATGGATTATTGTTACAGCTGCTAACTGGGAGCTGGATTGGAGCACCTAAACAGCTTTGTCACTGGTTGCCATCGAGCTATTACACAAATTGATAAAATACACCCATGTGGTATAGCTGCAGTAACATAAAGCTCATTTTTAGCAATAT
The DNA here is from genome assembly GCA_013400575.1 of Peucedramus taeniatus. Taxonomy (NCBI): domain Eukaryota; kingdom Metazoa; phylum Chordata; class Aves; order Passeriformes; family Fringillidae; genus Peucedramus; species Peucedramus taeniatus. The sequence continues at coordinate 48,490 of WBNO01032072.1, read as the reverse complement.
AGCCGATTTTCTCCAGCATTTATCGTGCTTCTTAGCAGTTCAGAAGGAGCAAAATGGGACAGAGAACAGGAGGGAAATGCCCAGAATGTCTGGAAAGCCTCTCATTTCAATCTTTGCATGTACCCAAGAGGTGCACACTAACACGGGCTGGGGACCCTGTTCTCCTTGGAGTGAATGCTAATTTAAACTTCCACTGTGATCTGATATGCTTTAAAATGCAGCAAATCCCTTATTTATGAGTAGAAAGGCCATGAAAGGGCTTTAGAATCTAACCCTAGGGGGCTCTTCAAGTGCATGAACCTAGCAATGTTTAACACTTACACTTAGTCTTGAACAGTTGCTTGAAAAGGATAGAGAAAAATACCTGGTAAATGCCCCCTTTTCTGAACAGTTGAGAAAGCTTCTTGCATGAAATGAAAAAAAAACATTTTCTTAAGAAAGTGCTCTCTGGTAGTGTAGCTATTGCGCATTGCTATTTAGAATTCACATTCCTAGAACAGAGCTGTTGCATACATTTTTTATGACATAATCTTTCACATAAATGCAGTTCTTGGAATGCTGACAGGCCAATAAAGAAGCCTTGCTGCATTGGGGGAACAAAAAACATTTCAGGTCTAATATCAAAAGAGTTATTAAATGTCTCCTTTGATTTTTGTGATGTGAGCTTTCCCAAGTAAGTCCATAGCACTGGCAGTGAGACATTGTATAAATGCAAAATGAAGATGTTTTCTAAAAGCTACAAGCAATTAAAAGGCAGTGTATTCTTCAACTAAGATTTGAAATATGTTCCATGAAAAACAAGCATAATAAATTAATTCTGTTAAGCTGATGCAGAGTCAGATAAGGTACCCTGGAATCAGTAGTTACATTTCTGTAAATCCTGGTTCAAAATTGCTTCGCTGACTTACATTTTGCTTCTGAAAGTGTTTGTGTTGCTCCTAACAGGACTACAAAAGAGTCCTTTCATAAAACTCTGGTGATCTCTGGGATAGTATTAGACATCAGTATGGGGTGTTCCCAGCAGTTTGCCTTCCTTCCTCCCCTCCTCCACTGCCCAGGGACATTCAGACCAGCCCCAGTAAAAGTTATACTAAGGATCTTCATCCCTGAGGTTGACAGCCAGACACATTAGCATCTGCTTCCATTGGTCTTGGGTTAAAAAAACATGCCAAATAGTCAATGTGGAGAACACTTGGAGGCTGACTTGCAACAGGTATTTGCTTTTGCCTTCCTTGTTCCAAAGGAAGCATTCTCTCCAGCATAGGGACAAACTGTTGCTGGGACTGGGAAATGCTCAAAATATCCCTCCCTGCAGGAAACCCTTGCAGGGCTGATCTACAGGCATCTCAAGAATTGTGGTTCTTGACAAACTTCAGTATTAATTACTGCAGCATTGCTCTGGCTATTCCTGAAACTATGAAGCACACAAGTACTACCATAGCTTCTCATTTTCATTTGTGCTTCCTTCTTGAAAAATACAAGAAAGCATTCTGATAGCACATGACTATGCAGCACATTCAGACACACCTAATTAATGGCTGCCTCAAACTTATTTCTAAAAAAATAAGAAATTAAAAGAAATCTAAAAAATAAGTAATAAAATAAAATTATAACAAAAAATAAAAATAATTTCTCGTATAAACCCAGGCTACATATTACAGGCTGTTTGAAAAGGGAATAGTTCCCCTCTTTAAGCAAACTATCTAGCTGCTATTTCCACCTGAAAGCTTTGGCAAGGTTAGGAGCTTTCAGTACCTATTCTTTAGTTTTCTCAACATCTCCACAAAAGCAAATATTCAGTCCCATTTAAGCCCAGCCTTCTTGTGGAACCAGTCCCTCCTGAGCAAATTTACCAAACCAGTAATCTATATCGTTCTCAAACAGAGTGCTCTCACCTGCAGTTCTTGCTCTGTTTTTCCCCTGACAGCCTACAAGTGAGGTTACTGATAAGTCACTGAGGACAGCAGGCAGCCCCAAGTCTGTTTGGGAGCTTTTTAATGCTGTCCTCTTCTAGAAAACAAGAAACAAACATATAATCCAGTCCCATGACAAGAACAGGAGCAATATCCAATATGTGATACCTCAAATTAATTAGCAGAATTAATTAGCAAAACCATCTTCTGTATCAGACCCACTAGTTAGTGGAAATCAGTATTGTACCCAAGAAGTATATGCATAATTACACAGAAGGAACATTGTACCAAACAACTCATTTCCACATTGAAAAATGTACAGATGTGGAACATAGGGTTTGCCACACCATATGAGATTGATAGTCCAATGCTTCAGCTATCCCATTTTAGACAGTGGTTAGTACTTCATCATCTGATGAAGAACCACTGAAATGAACAATTGTGGATTTCACCATGAGAAAGAAATCCTAATAACTCACCCTTGGTCAGTAGGGCCTGTCTAAGGGATCAGGAGAAAGCAAAAAAGTTCAGGGTATAAAGCATATCATAAATTTGTACAGAGAATGAAGATGAAAAGGATAAGGAGATTTTTAAAAAAGTCTAACATGCATGGGAAAAAAATATTCATCCTCATCATGCAATCAAGTGGCAAGCAAAAAGAACTAACATTCCTTCTGACTATAAACTGATTTATTTATATGTGACAGCAAAATTACTCTGAAGTGATATTAGCTCCAGTGGCATAGTTGATACAATTAGAAAGCAGGAGGGCTCAGCAGAGGGGGCACAGCACCACCTGTCATCTTGCTTCCTGAACTGGGCTGGCTCAATTATCTTGAGTTTGGCAAAGAAGAAACACATAGCAAGGGAGGTGTAAAACATCCAATTCATCTCATCTCAAGTCACATAATTTACGAATTAAGATTAAAATTCAAGGTTTGGATGCATCATAAATCCTTAGGGCATTTGAAACTGTTGTGTAAGAGAATGTGAATAACAAATACAGGTATGTAAGACTACTTGATATCTACATATAAATATATCCTAATTTATTTTATAAAGTCAGAAACTAAATTAAATTGAATGGTTCCAAGTACTGACATACCAGCATTTATATCTCTGTGCCAGATTTATATATTATTTTTGAATGGTATTTTTTTCCTTTCTCTCAAAGTACAATGGTTACTTAATTGACATTTGTATAATTTCATGGAAGTAAAAAGTACTATGCATAAATGAAGAATTACACTCTGATGAAATCTTAATTTTTTAAAATAATTCAGCATCTTGTTACTGAGTGCAACATGAATTCATGACTTAGGAACCTCATTCACAGCACCCTTTTGCCTTAGACATGGTCTAAAAGACCAACTTCTAATTACACAGAAGGCCTTTTATATGACAGAGACAGCAAACTGCTTCCCAACTCTGTAAGTGTAGACCAGGCTTTGCACAGCATTGTCCATGTTTACTCCATGCCTATTCTCAGGGGCTAAAAAGGAAACACTTCATTCCCATATAAGTTAATTTTACTGAAAAATTTACCAATAATGGCTTTTTTTCCCCTCCTTTTCAAAACTACGAGCTTAAAACATGACAGAGGTAAAATGATAAATGAATATTCTGTCCTGGTTTTCACGGGAACCCTTTACTTAATACTGCAGACCTAAGTATGTGGACACCAGGCTAAATCCAGCCTGGGTTTAAAAGCTGATGTAATTTATCCAGTAGCTTATCCTGAGCAGAAATTAAAACCATGTACTTTATATTGATTTGTTATTCAAATGACAGTTGATGGCTACTCTTACATTGCATTCCATACTACATAGACAGAAATCTAAATCTCATGGAAAGAAAAAAGATATCCACATTACTCATTGCCATTTGACCATCAAACTGCAGATTTTCTCAGAAAACAGAAGTTTTGTATGTGCCAACTACACAGTTGTAGACTTATGACAGCATAGAAGGGAGACACTTATTAACTGGACATTTCCTTGATTTTCTTCAAGTCATCATTCAATCTCATAAAAGACTAATCGTCATAGGAACATATTCTACAAACACATACTAGCCTTTAAGGTGATTGAGAGTAATTGCTTAGCTCTATGCAAAAGTGATGTGTAGATATACAGGAAGAATTACTTTTTATTTACAGAGGGCTGATTACATGGAACATACTGTGGTTCTTCATATAATTTTTTTACAAATTATTTAGTCCAGGCTCCTTCTGGAAGCTGCATTTACCTAGTTTTTATATCTGCCCTTGAAAACTATGATTTAGAAACAAGAAGACAGTTTCATGCTTTGAAAAAGTGAAACTCTCTATAGGGACTTTTTAATTTTTCTAAAGACTACTTTGCTTGAAGTTGTGGATTTTCCTCCTATTTGCCAGTTTGATTATTTTATCAGTGAAAACTCTTAGTTTAGGAGGTTCAAACAATAATTTGTACTTGGAGAGTTTACTCAGGTTTTTACAAAGGGGAAGCTGTAGAGGGTGAGGCATGATGAGAGATGGCATTATCTGATGTAGATGTACTACTCACCAGAACAAAAGCTAATTCCCAGTATAGACCATGCAGAAGTTATTGCACAGTGTGAGCTTAAGTTTCCAGTAAGGATGGAAGAAACTGTCAATAAGTCTGAAATTTGGCAAGGTTTTAATCAGTTCCTTTTGCGGGGCTACAAAGAATTTCACTCTGTGGAGTATTTCAAGCCTGGCAATATTTTCAAGGGAGCAGCTTGCAAAATCAAGTTTTAGCTTGGAGTTTTTTCAGCTGATAGTGATAGATAGTAGGGAAACTGTAGCAACACACTTCTGAAGAAGTGGTATCCCATGAAGCACATGACTGAGAACAGGATGGGAAAGAACCTGAGAGTGCCTAAACTTTATGTCCCAAACTGAAGGTGATGAACCATAATATTCCAAAGTCACACAGCTGCTATGCTCCGGGTCTGCTTGCTCTTAGCCCAGTTCTGCACCATCAGAAGCACCTAAAAGAGACAGTGCTGGAGCCTCTGTCATCTCTATTACAGTTCTTTCCTGCTCCATCTTCCTGTATCTGTTTGTGATTCCACCTTTTGCTTGCATGTTGGGCTTCTAGAGAAGATCTTGTTGTATTGAGAATACACAGTGGCACCATAACAAAACAGAGTGAAATGACGAAGGAGAGACCTAGTCTGGGATTAAATAGCCAAGGTAATACTAACAATTATGGTAATACTAACAAAATAACTAGATAAATAATGTGTGAATGCAGGTAAATGCTTGTAACATTTTTTTTTTTTAGTGTAATATGTTATATTAAAATGCCTTCAGTTTAAATGATGCTTTGTATTGGCACCAGCACTGGGCTGAAGTTTTGCTAAATTTTTAATTTCTTTTTCTAATGGCTAGAAAACCAATAGATAAATACCATTCAGAATGACCCTTCTATTTCAGGACTGCAGTTACTACACTAAAAGGAAACAGCCCATCCCCCACTCCCCAAAAAAAGGAATACTGAAAGAAGTTTCTTATATCTTCATCACCCTCAAAATGAGCACCTATTGAAAGATAAAAACAGTACAGAGATAGTCCAAGATTTTGTAATGATTTGTCTTCTCACTATTCACCAGTCATCACTCACGTGAGCATATAAAGAACACTGAACAGATGTAGGTAGGACAGCTGTGACCCGAGGACAAAAATCTTCTCTGTACCTCTTAAGGGAGACCTGTAAGGTCTCTTTTTTAGGATTTTTACTTCATAAAACAAGGCTTCCAAATAGTATTTGATTCTAAACATAATTAAAAATAATGGTACTTATTCTAATTTATTTTTGTTCAATGTTTCCAACATCTGAACATCTATCTGGCAAAATATCCCTGCACTGAATCCCTGCTGAATTCAAGATTCTGATCTTGATGTCTGAAGAACTTTGGACAGATTATTTTGAAACGGTCAAAGGAACTATTTGACCATGTTATAAGAATGGATTCCATATTTCTGTGGATTTCCACAGAAGAAGTGTCCCTTGGAAACAAGACAAGATTCATTACAAATGTGAAAATCTGTGACTAGAAGACACAATAAAAAATGTTGGGCATGTATCAATAGCAGCATAACAACATGAAGATTAGATGTACTTTCCACATTCCTCTATCTGTCTGAACAGAAAAGAATGGGAGAACAAATAGTAAAACCCTGGTTAAAATTTATAGCACTGCTATCTTTTTCTTAAGGTACTCACACACTCTATAACACCTGCAGCTGTCAAAATGCTCAGGTGAACTGACTGATCAGATATCAGAGCCATTGGATGGAAGACACACTGAAATTAGTAGTTGCCTGTTTCACAGAGACTGCAAGCTAATGCTGCTCTTCAACAGCCTCATCCATCAGTGGACACCCTTTGCTGGAGAAGGCCACTCTCCAGCACTTGTACATAAGGTGTTTATTTCCTTAGTTTGTTTCTCTACCAATTTTCATAAGCTAAACCACTTTTTGGCAAGGAAAGAAGCTTTTTGTATTGCAAATATTTTGTTTTCTGTGCACTTTTTTATAACCCATCCCTAATTACTCTGCATAATATATTTCAAAATAAACAGGAGTTTTAATAGCGCAGTCATCAAATTACTTCAGTTACATATATATATATATATATATATAATTTTCAGTGCTTTTGGGGATTTAGAGCATTTTTAACATGCTCAGAAAGTCCTAAGTAGCTACCCCTGTCTAAACTGTTAATGCAAAGTGGCCAGCCACATCCTTTTTTTTCTCCTGAGTCAATCACAGTATATGACCTCTAAATTTCAGTTACGTTCTCAATTTCTCCTTTGCTCCTCACTGAAACTACTTAAAAATATTTGGCTTTGTTTTCATTAGGTTGTCAAAAATATGCTTCTATATTTAACTAATGTTTTAGAGATTCTCATGTGAGTTGGAACATGCATGCATACACTAGTTTTGGAATAGGACAAATCCGCATCTCTTCAGTGTTTCCAAGTGTTTCCATAAAACATTGCATTTTGAGTAATCTTTACCATAGGGAACAGGACTTTGCTCTGTTTGAATTTATGATGCAATAAAGGCATTATTATCTGCTACACCTATGCACATGTGCAACGTGGAATTAAAATTGTTCCTGTGTCTCAACCATCACATATACATGCACAGGTGTGCAGTATTTATGTATATAAATCTATTCCATAAAAAAATCATAATAAATACTTTAATTCTTCACTGAATATATTTGGCCCTCATTCTCTGCTACTTCCATTTAAGGCTGTAGTAGTGAAGAGAGCTATATGGAGTTTCTGCCCAAATTACACACAGGATAAAGTAGCCTATGTTGGAGCAGCCAGCTATGTTCCTTCAGACACTCCACTGTAGCTGAGAATTGCTCAAACAGTCTGTATTACTTATTTGGCTTGGCACAATCTCCACAGTTTGGAGCTGTAAGAAGAGAAAATAGAAAGTGTTTTAGGAATGAGCTGTGCTGATCCTAAGTCTCGTGAGGACGCCACAGCACGAAAGGGTGACACTCTGCAAGAACTCTCTGTGAGAATGCTCAGTGCTGCCTTAAAACCAGGAAAAGAGAGAAGAATCTTACTGGTTATGAGTTGTTGGTCCAAGGAAAGAAAATATTGCCTCACTGTTCATATGGATCTGACCCAACAGCTTTAACATTAATACAGTCTCTTCATGTAGGGCAACTACGGCTTATGTCCTTAAGTTAACTGTGGGACCCAGGGCTGCAAGGAGGGACCTGCAAATCAGCTGCACAAAGAACACAGGCCACACATGGAAGTACACAGCTGAACACATAACACGTGTGAAAATGAGTCTTCCTTTCACAACCATGTAAATAGTTCACAGAACTGTCCTTGAAAAGGATAAAGGCCTCCTTCATGCATGTGAATATTGTATTTACTGTCGATTTTTCTTGATTCTGTGCAATTAGCATGCTCCCCTTCTACTCTGCTTTACTTAACAAGGTATCTTAGTCCAAAGACTGCAATCCGAGGGTCCTTTCAAACTATATTAGGCAGCTAAAATATGAAATTAAAAGAAAACAGAGTTCAAGCCAACAGAAACAAGTGACTCATTTCCTTGTGAAAACACACAAGGTTTATGTTACTCTGGCAACGATGTTCACCATTCCAGAATAAAGTCTCTTTGCTCCCTTCAGAGCTTTTATATATTCCTGTTACAATCTATGTTCCACTGTGACCTGACATTGAACCAAGTTACTCAGTTATTCACAAGAGAGTATAAGTTATGCTTTAATTTAGACAGATTCTAAATCTACTCCTTTGACAATGAATTAATAAATACGTATATTCTTTTTTCGTAGTGAGGATTTCAGAGGAGAAAATTTATTTCTGGGGCATGTTGGTGATATGTGCCTTTACAGAATTGTGTGTTGCCATGATAAACTGGAATGGCTGTGGCTGCATTCCCACAGCCCTGCAAACAACAAACACATCAGCATTCCAGCTGCTGGTTTTCACCAGGAAGTTGATTCAATTGTATCACATATGTCAAAATACAAGTTAGGGGAAAAGCCACATAATCTCATTGTGAAATTAACCACATGTGTCAGGAGAACACCAGCACAACAGGCATACAAAAATTCTGCCCTTTGGAATCCATGCCAAAAAAAGTTTCTTAATTATAGAAGGTGCCTTATGCATAAAGTTGTCACAGCACATGCTGCAGTCGAGAGGGCCACAATGCAGAGAGTGTCACCAAACAATATCAGAAGGCTTCAACCCAGACAGAATAACACCATTCCACTTCAGAAGGCTGCAAGTGTCTGCCCTTCCTGCTCCTTAGCCCAACCTTTTATACCCCTCATGTTCATGCCCTGCCCCTGTGTGCCCTCTGCTCCCTTTGGGGTTGGTCAGTGCCCCTGGGCACTCCATGGCTCACTGCTGTCAGTGCTGCTCACAGCTTCTCACAGCTGCACCCACTGGGGATGAGGCTCCCACAGACCCATCACAATCACCACAAACTGTGTGCCTACCGAAAGTTATAATCCTTGTGCAGTGTGAAAGAAGTACAAAGTTACAAATCTATAATTTGGTATTTGTTACTGATTTACTTCAAGATATGTCCTTAAAAGTTAGATGAGAGATTGCAACTCAACTGACAAGGCAAATTTTCTGCTTAAATTTTGAAGATGTTGCCTGTCTACTTGGAGATTTCTCTGGAGCTAAAAAGGAATTCAGGAGATTTTGTCTGCTAGAGTTCTTGCTTTCCTTGATAGCATAGTAGACTTCAGTCTTAAAAGAAGCCTTTTCATGGGAGACTGTGAACATTTAAAGTTCTAAAATACTCTGTAGGAAAACTCCCACAGAACACATGATGAGCAGAAATTTATTGCCATAAACTTCTGTGGAGTAACTGAATTTGAAAACCATATGCCAGAAAATGAAGTTTTATGACATTTATGTGAACACATAGGTGTTTGGCTGAATGCTTCCTTTACCTATCTCTTAGATTTTTGTCACTCATGTACAGCTCAGTCATGTAAATTAAGTTTTGGGAAACTTCCCTTTAAGTCCCTGAAAGCTTTGCTGTTACCCAGGATTTGGTCTCTGTCCCCCAGACAGTAGCAGGAAAGAACACACAAAACACACTGTGCCCGAGTAATAAAACATCTTCATTTGTACTCAGATTTTCCCCATTTACCTATATTAATATTAAACTGAAGATTCATAAGAAGGAAGTGAAACATTAAACATAATTTGGATAAAGATAAAGTTCGGAAAGTTCTGAAAAGCTTTCCTTGAAAAACTATTACTTCTTATATAAAACCTTCCCCAAAATCACTGACACTTTTTAAATGCTTCCTGGGCTTGGCTAGAATCTCATTAAGTTACTGATCTTCATGATGACTGACAATGAATTCTATGATTAAGCTGTGGAACCCTCAGCCATGAATTACTATTAAAGCCAAATGCATAGCAAAATTCAAAGCACAATTACACATCTTGATCCAAGTTCTTGGCTCCAGTTTCTTCTGTTGAACATTGCTGAGACAGCACAAAAAAGATAGAAGATTTAAAGAGGCAGATGTGCATTCCCTGATACTGAAAAATCTTTGAGTGAGGCACAACTGGAGATTAGAATAATGCCACAGAGGCCTAATTTTAGTTTCTAGATGGCTCAGGATTGAAAGATGGCAGGGAAGTGGGTACCTTGTGGTCCTCAGCTACCTCAGGTGCTGAGTCTCACATGGCACACCTTATAGACAGACTTCTATTCTCACAGTTTGTGGAGCATATTCTGAGCACTGCTGAAAAAAAACAATTTTATATGGATATAAAAAATGAGGATTAGATGGGATAAGTTCAAAGGGGTTGTCTGTTCTAAGACATACAAATACATTACAAAGCAAAAGCTGCCTGCTAGTTATCTGTTGAAAATCTAGATGAAGACTCCTTTTCTATGACTTCCTCCTTGCTTCACCAAAATACCTGGAACTGGTCATTTACAGAGGCAGGCTACATAGCTGGAATACTGGAGGGATTTCAGGTATCTTTCCACATGGCTTTCCTCTGCTGCAGTACTGTTATCACATAGTAATGCAATGCCTTCATGGAGATAGGAAATGTGAGAAAGAATATTCTGCCTCTTTTTTCATGTTTAATAATTGAAACAAACAAGATATAGCAGAGTCAGGCAAAAAATGCTGCTTTATGAAAGTCAGTAAAGGGAAAAGAGTTCTTTCATACTGTAAGATCCCACAACACTGAATACTGCCATAAGCATTCTTGGATATTACAAGGCATTGAGAAAATACTACATAATCAGCATGTGCTCCAAATACTTGTTATAAAATATGCATAAGCTGTAATTGCCTGTGAAAGCTGAATGTTGATAAGAAGAAGTAATAATTGTGGTTTTGGCCTTGATCCTTAAAAAGACGTCTCACAATAATAAAATTGAGTAGCTAATACAGAAATCATTATTATCTTATGAGAAATGTAATAATTCAGCCTAGACTAAATTGACAGACTATATCCGCAGTATATAAATGTATTAAAACAGATAAAACGGCACCAGTTTACATGAGGCTGATGCATGATGTTCATTGCTATAAACTCATGAAACTGCAACAAAAAATTTCATCTTAAACTGTCACATGCTGAATACCAACTCTGTAATTCAGTTACTGTTGCTGGAACGTGCTTCTCATAGGACCCAAGTACACAGAAACAAAACATTGTTTGAGTGCAGTCACTGGCAAATGACAGCAAAGTCTTACACTGACATTTCTGATTACAGCATGAGGTTCAGTATGATTAGCAATAACTTGCTCATTACTGTCATTTCTACATTTCTTTGTATCATTACAGAGTGTATGTTGTCAGGGTAGTAAATATGCTAATATGCTAAAAAATAGGAAACCATGTTATACAGCAGCTGTCTTTCACATCCACAAACCTCCCTGCAGCATTATCTACCTGTTGTAGATGTAAATGTACCTGTTTCAAGAAGTAGAATTGCTGTGAGAGTCATATTTACAGCTGGAGAGATTTCTTAGATGTAGCTTCCAATATGAGAGACATAGGACCAGTGTCTACCCCCAAGAGACCAGCACAGGCAGAACAGTGTTGAGGTGACTCATTCCTTTAGACCTGTTTTGCTGAGGAAATAAGCTGTTATTTTTTTACTAGCTGGGTTGTTTGGGTTTTGTGGGCTTGTTTGTTGTTTATCTTTTTTTTTTGTCCCCAAGCATCAGGTAGCATTGCTAGGTACAATAAATGTCAACAATCAAATGCACAGATCAGAAACATATTATATGTGGGTCCTCCTGGGTCTCCACCATTTTCCTTTTTTTTTGTATTAAAACACTTCAAAGGACTGTTCTTACATGCAAAACCAGTTCTTTTAACAGTGGTCTTTGTTGCCTCTGCAAAAAACAAGGACACAGGGAAATATATTTTGCTTTCTCTGATTTAAATAACATGCAAAGTTCAGTTGTCAAAAGAATGTAAAACCAACATTACTTGTGCCCTACAGTAAACAGTGCCTTGAGTGAAAGCTTGTGTTGGAAAGAAATGCACATACAGCTTGGCTTAGAAGTGCCATTGGAGTCACTCTTGTGAGGTTTGGGTCTTTGCATGCATTTGTGGTTAAAAGAAACTTTCTGCCACAGCAAGTAGTAACCAAAAATACCCAGTGTTAGTTATTTGAGTGGTCAAAAATCTTGACAATGCTCATTTAAAATACTTGATGGCTCTTCATACCTTTAAAGGCAGAATAGCATCCTTTGGAGATCAGTGTCTGAATACCAGGAGGAGGCTGTTCATTTTAAGGACTCCTGTCAGTACCATGAGTGCTGAGGAAGCTGCAGCTCTCCCTCGGTGCTCAGAGGGATGAGCAGCTATGACTGTGCCCTGGCTGCCTTCTGGCTAAAGAACCTGTGCACCCATCCCATGGAATCCAGGGCTTGGAGAAATTAAAGTGCACCTTGGCTTCCCTGCTTTATACAGAGCTCTGTGCTGTCAAGCAGAAGAACCTAAGCTCTTTCTAAACTGGCTAGCTGGGAACTGGGTAGTTGGCTACCTGGAAGCAGAAAAACATGGAGCTCTGTGCAGGTGTATTGCCCTTCTGAGAAGCACTTTCTTCTGGCTGGACCTCCTGTACAGTCAGAATCCATCTGTGGAGCAACTGCTGAGGGTTGGGAAGGGAGCTGTGCTCACCATACTCTGCGCGCAGGAAAGGAGCAGCTGGCAAAATATCAGTAGAACAAACCTCAGTAGAACAAAGCTCAGGCTGAAGCTGGTGTTAACTTGGGATTCATTACTGAAAGTGTAGTTTTGATAGTTAAAACTAGGGCTGGAACCCAAGAACACTTTTACTTACCTTTGGGATTTTGGGGTGGGTTTTTTTTTGAAATGTGCCTTTGTATTGGTTTCTGTTGACTGCATATATATTCAGCACACTGCCAAGAACTGACAACAGTTTTCTGTGTGCATCCTGACAGCCATTCTGCAGATTCTCTCCTATGATTTATTGAGTAAGTGCCACCTGCTCACACTAAATAAAGGGTAAAGTGGGCTTAGATGGGAAGAAAAGGCAGCTCAACAATTGAAATAATCTCATCATCCCTTCTGAATTGCAGAAAGGGTTCATAGCAGAGATATGGAGAAGGTGGACAAAGACTTTAAAAAAGGAAGATACTTGAAATAATAATAAAAGGAGAAGGAACTTTGAAATCTAAGAACAAGGAAAATAGAAAAGGAAATACAGAATGGGTAAGAGGAAAAGAGATTTGCATTAGTAGCAGATAAGAAAAAATACAGGAAATTTATTTTTAATGGTGCAGATAACACAGAGGAAGAAGAACTGAAGGAAAAAAAACCAGCAGAGAACAAACAAACAAACAGGAAGGATCTGAGAATACATTTAGTAATACATTAGTAAATAATATGAGGAAAACCTCTGTAACTTAATAGAAGGCAGTATTGCCTGACCCAGCCTGTCTCAAGTCTAAAAAAATACAGATCATTTACACAGACTATCTTTTCAGCTAGTAACTTCTCACCCAGGCTAAAGCAGCTGATTTACAGTGCAAACAGCATCTGAGCAGAGTTTTGACTCACTAATATCCCAGCTTACATTCAGACCACCATGAAGTCATGTTTTTAAAAACATCAAATTCAGATAAGTGCTTCTGAGATGGGAGTGGGCTAGAAGAGGCAGGTTGGATACCTGGCTTTGCCTACAGGTAAAAACATATCTGTAATCAGTTTTCTTTACCTTGAACTTCTTTACCTTCAGTACTGTGAGATTATTTCTAAAACACTTTATATGTCTTTAAAAAGGGGCCCTCTGTACTGCAGTGACAGTCTGATATTCAGGCTCTACCCAGCAAGGCATGTGAGCAATATTGTGTTTTTGAGTTTAGCAGTGATTACTCCACAGGTTACACAGACAGCTGGCTATGGCAAGTCCACATCAGTGTGAGGATCCACCCTCATGTATAAACATGTATAAAGCTCCTGCTCTATGACTCACACAGATTCACTTACCATAATACTCAGCTGAGCAAAACAGGCAGCAGGACTTGATGAATGCTTGCCTTTGTATTCCACAGAAATTCGCCTGCATAAATATTTTATTTCATTTAAATAAAAATATCTTAAAATGTTTTCTCTACTGTTCTGTTCAAATGGTATTTGGTCCATAAAATGCTAACTGTAAATTCACATCTGGCTAAGCTCAACATTTGTCTTCGTGTTCTTCATTTTATTTTTTCTTTAAGGGATTTTGAGTGTTAAAGATGATAAAGTGCTGACATTTATGGGAACATTCCATTATTATAGTTTGTATTTGATAAAAGTACATGATTGAACTTTACAAATAAAATCCCACCGTGCTTCAGCAACTCTAGTTTATAATGGGAAGTATAACATGCTATTTTTAATATTTTTTTATTTTTAGTAAAAGAAATTAGATAAAATCCCACATCAAGATATTCATCATCTGGGTAGCAAGCAGATCAACTACAAATAAGATAAGATCCTCGTATAAGAATCCAAAAGTGAATGTTTTTAAAACACAAGCTGATGTCACATTAGCTGTTGTTCATCAATTGGCAATGATTGCTGCATGTCAGCTTTGCATAAATAAAGAGCAATTATTCCTCATGCTTTCTGTTTATGATAACTGTCATGAGAACATTAAGAGTACAGAATGTATATTTTTGAATTTAGAAATGCACCTTTCAGAGAAAATGTAAGAAAAATCATTACAAATGTATAAGTGTAGAAGCATCACTTTGCTGTTTTCTCCTGCTGCTTGGGGGAATTCCAAGAATTAATCCAACAAGATGATAGGATGGGGTTGATATGGTTGTTGTTGATATGTGTAATGATTCTTGAAGAAGATGGAATCCTTTAATCAAAAGTTAATAGTGAGCTTCCAAGTAGCTGTGAGAGTTCTGATATTTAATGGAGCTTTCATATTTTAAAAATGGCTCTCTCAATGCAGTCTGTATGTTGCTTGTTATAGTCTGGTTTTCTTGCCTCTTGAATGTGGTTCCAAACACTCCTTAGATGTGGAATTTACTCTTTACAGGGGTTCAAGCTTTGATGGGATAGGAACACTCAATGCAATTCAGCTAAACCTCTCTCTTCTTACTGAGGGATAGACACAAAATCCCAAATTTCACTTAGAGTCTTATTTAGCTAAAATACTGTTTGACATGGTCTTAGTGTCTGCCTCAATGAAGATGTAAGAATATAATCTCCTGAGCATCTGACCAGAATGGGTTAGCTTTGAGAGAGCAAATACATTTAAAAGTGGAATTGGAGTTATGCTGCAGCTACTCTGTCTGATGATGCATTGGCAAATTGTGTTTAATTATGAAGTCATAAATCTGTAGATTAGTGTCTCCAGACAGAGTCACAAGTTCTGTAGGTTTCTGATCCTTTTCAGAAAATGGACTTTTTGAATCTAAAAGGAATTCCTACTACAGTAGAGATCCTAATAGGGTAATAGATGCCTTTTTAAAAAAAGCATCCTTCAATCTCACTCCCACCAATGATAACTCTATATTTGCATGATACAGAGTTTTTTGAGAAATATACTCCACAGTTCCTGGAATCAGGCAAAGGCAGGTATGATTCATTTTGCAAAGGATCCACAAAAGGCTTCCAGTCATGTTGTCAAGCAACTCTCCTAGTAACTACTAAATAATAAGTTAGTGGTATGAGAAAGTAAGACAGCACTTGTCATTATTTGTGTTCTAGATTGTAATTTTCACTATTTGTTGCACTTCAAGTGATTTTCTGCACTTGTTACTCTCTCCAGTTCAGTGGAAGAAGTTTTGAGCAGGGAAAGCAGCTTTTAATCAAATACTTTCCTTAGTGTAGAGAAAGAATAGTGACTTCTGAGACAGAGCTGCTTGCAGTAGGTAATCTCCATTATATGTTGTAATAGAGGGGAAATGGCCCTGAGGTGGTTACGTGTGAATACTGACAGTCTGGGAGTACTATCTCACTGCAGGGTGAGAATTACAAGTGCAGGAATCAGATCTTGCATAACAATTGCTTGTGACTTCCACAAAGATGAGCTACACAGCGAGTCGAGGTGTGCACATGGCAAGTGCTTTACTTCAATTTAGCTTTACCACAGAATTCGGTAAATTAAAGAAGGATATGAAAAATACTAAAATTTCACTAATGTAAATGCCAGTAATAAGATGATTTCCTTCCAGATATGTCCAAGAGACAGAGATATACAGGTACTCCTCTATGCAGATGATTCATCCTGGAATAACTGCCCAGATAAATACAGGCAACCTGCTGACACAATCTTTTTAGAGTGCTGCCATTGCAAGAGTCATTTTCTTCTTCCACATTGAAAAGGCTTCATTACACATCTTGATTTGTGATGAAGAATGAGCCTGTTAGGCTAGTGTCAGAGAGAAGGGCCTCTTTGGATTGCCAGAGAGATAAAAAGGATGTTTCTAGAGGAGAACAGAAAGCTGGGATTGTTCTGGCCGAGCTGCTAAGTTTTGTTCTAGGCCCAGTAGAGACAGCACAGCCCGAAGACCTTGTGCCCCAATTTACAGCAGTATAACTACACTGACACAAATAGAATTGCAGATCAGAATTTTGCCTAAAAACCAATAAAAATATGAACTCTGGGAGCCATGCCAATGTACCTGTTTGTGAGATAAAATATTTTGTCTCACAAATATATTTCTTATATTGAAAGTCTTCTACTAATTGAATTTTGCACAGCTTGAGAAATTAATAAAACAACAATCCTAGGCTGTATCTCTGCTCAATTTTAATTAAAAATTGATGACTTTTTAGTATAAATAAATATATATATAATGCATGTTAATTATACAACATGTAATAGCAAAAACTAGTGTGTTAATAGCTTTCTCAAAAAAGTGTACTTTCCTGGAACAGAATTTTTTTTTGTATATACTATAAATATATTTCCACTGCTTAATCACTAATTTGCAAGCTTGATTTTGTACTGGTTTGGAATTCAGTATTTTCCCTCTGTTATGATCAATGCTGAACACAGAATCCCAATGGAATAAAATTATTATTCAAAAAACCTCAAAAAGCCCTTTGTCATTTTCATCAAATTATGGCAATTGAACCATTAGTTAAAAACAAGAAAATGAAAAAATAAAGTGATTGATTCAGTTCATCTTTCAAGCTATGAGATTATGAGTTTGTTACTGAGAGCAGTCAGAGGGTTTTCATACTAACCATTTTAGAGTTTTTAATTTTTAGAAAGTCTTGTGACATAACAATTTTGCAACAGTCAGACTTCATTTAATGATGGCTCTGGCAAAAAGTCCCCTTGAACATACACTTCTTATCATCATGAAGTTTCAACATATTGTTTCATTTGCCAATATGTAACCAAAGGATAAAACAAGAGGTGGGCTGAGATAGCAGGGAGAATAAATGTGAATGCTTTGGTTTCAAGGTGTTCAAATCAAGATACCTCAGAAGAAAACTTCTGTCCCTGAGTAGTTTATGCTCTTGTTCCCTTTAGATCTCTCAAGAATTTATATTTCTTCATTTTATCAACTTTAGGGAAAAAATGTGATCCATACCTTCCCAATCTAGTATTTAAATAGGTAGATAGATAAGTAGATACACATAGCTTGTGTTTGTGCTTCTTGTACCTCCAACCATAGTTAAAATTTTATTTATCAGATATAAGTAGAAGTAATACCTCTTTTGGTGGCTACAGTGTGCAATTTATATAAGAAATTCTGTTCATCTTTGGAATTGCTCTTTTTGCTCATATGTCATACAGTCAAGATATATTTAACATCTTTACTGTAAATAGTCCTATGGGGATGAGGCTGTATCTTCTAAATTAGTAGAATTTCAAGCACTCATGAGGTTACAAAAACAGGTCTCCAGTTTATTTTTTCAACTTGTTTTATGAATCACAGTGGGTTGTTTTCTGTACCATAGTGGGAAAAATAGCAGAGAAAAAAGAAAAAAAATTATAGTCAGATTCATAAGGTGACATGATGTAACTTTTTGCCTATGACTAAAGGTAGGTCAAATGTACTTGTTGTTTATTTAGCCAGTTTCTTTTCTCAGGTCACAGTAAAATGATACCAGAATCTTTACAACTGCTGTCCAAAGCATTTCCCACTATCCAGCAAAAGGAGAGTTATTTGACCAATCTTTCATCAAAACAGACCTACAGCACTTTGTTTACATTACCAACCACAGGGACCCTAGCAGCAGCCTTTGACAAAGACATGTTGCTATGTAGGTTCAGTGCATTTGGTTTCCTTATCAAAATTAACTCTTTTTATAGATGCAAGAACTGTATGTGCAGAATAAAAAGATTTTGTGCTATGGAATAATTTAAGCCAGGTTTTAGCTTTTCTTAAAACAGTTCTAATCTGGTGGGAACTTCCTCTAACTCGTAAATAACCTTTGAAAATAGTTAGCATTCTTTGGCAAAGAGACAAAAATAAAATAACTTGGGCCATGTTTTCAAAGCACGTGTACATTTTTGTATGCCTTCTCTGTTTAAGAACTTCAAATACATGATTTTGATTACTCATCAAAAAAAAAACAAACAAGGAGAGGAATGGATGCTTGCTTCATGTTTTTAGAATTAGCACCTTGAAAAGTTACATATCCTATTACCTTTGTTAAGGATAAAACCAGAAGTATGACACTTGACATCTGAGGTTTTTACTTGCTGTCTATGGGAACACAGCAGTATAGCACAGTACCACCATTGTTAATTGTCTCAGATGTACTATTTAAACCCATCCAAACAAGAAAATTTGGTGCTTTCTACTAAAATTTAAACTATTTTTAGACCATAAACTCAATACTTTCCTCACATGATTTTTCAAACTGCAGTGATGGTGACTTTTATATTTAATACATGAGAAGCCTGGATTGTTTATTTGATTGCGCTTAATTCAGTGAACAAAGTAGTCATTACTTCATCCAAGCCAATAAACATCTAATTTTACTAACTGGAAACATAAGTCAGATTTAAGGAAGTCTTTCATATTAAAAAACAAACAAACAAACTGGATGGAGTGAAACATTTGTGTTTATGCTCAAAATATTAAATAATAGTAGAAACCACCATCAAGCTGAATTATAGACTGGAGTTCACATGAGATCCTTCTAAAACCATTTCTAAGTGGTTACAGAACTGTTAAAAATACATATTCATAGACCTACTTTGATGCTAAACTCTTTTCTAATCTGACTGAAATGATGAGAAAATTTCTACAACTGATGAATTAATTTGTGTTAATGAGTCTCCAAGGTCTGCATTAAAACTGCAAGTCATAAAATAAATGTAACATCTTTCCTTTCTCAGTGAAGGATTTTCGTGATCTTTCATGATCTAGGAAGTAAAAGAAGTACCTAGATTAAGGCAGGAATACTGTAGGCTATGCATCATGCACCTCTGTAAAATGCAGTTAGGGATGTGGCTTGAACATTTTATCCAGCTATGCTGCTATTTTTTGAATTTTAACAATGAGCAAAATCTGAAGCAGTAATGAAAGATGTCCATCAGTTTACAACAAAGCTCTTGAAGATCCTAAGTGACTTATATTAGCTAATTATCTAAACTTCTTCAGATGTGAGGTTCAATGGCATAAGCCAATGTAGCTCTGAAGAAACCAGCAGAACAATGCTGATTTTTGCTGGTAGAACTCAAAGTCCACTGGGGGGTTTGAATGTGGAGAGCATGAATTTATATAACATATAGTCAAATCAGACTTGCAAAGCCCGCTGGTTTTATAGTGCTGTTTCCATAATTCCCAATTTCTTTTGGGATGTGTGATTCAACTATGAAAATTAATTTTGGAGCCAATTTGGCATAAATAGCTGACGAGTCTATTTTAAAAGTTTCATTTGATAAAATGGCTTTAGTAAACTTGATATTAAAGGAGCACATAAAACTGTGGTTTGAGAGGCTTTGTGATCCTTTCCCTGATAAAATCAACTTTGTTTTAATGAGCAAGAATTGAGAGGGTGTTAATGGGACCTTAGCATGTTTTGGAAACAACAGTAAGCAGTAATTCACACTGGCATTTCCCTGTGTGGCATTTGAGGGTGGATCAGCTCACACTGCAAGCTATGAAGTGACAGCCACTGTGGGCACTCAGCTGCCTCTGTCTACGCTGTGTGATGGCTGTGCCAGTTCTGCTGCTCTGCAGAGGCCCAAGGCCTGTAGTTCCCTCTCCATGATCATGGGTTCCTGCTACCAGGTTGGAAAAAGATGCATGTAAATGCTGAACATATTTCAGATGGTAGTTGAGTTGGAGTAAACTGAGATCACTGTACAGGAGAACATGAGCTGAAACACATCACCACCAAAGAGGGAAAAAGGGCATAATTCAGAAGGAAAATAACTACTCTACAACAGAAATATGTAAAAAAAACTTCATATGCATTTTGATTTGTAGGAAAGCTTGAGCAGGGGCCATTTCAGTTTTGGCAGAATGGATCCTACTTGATGAAACCACCAGAGAGCAAAGAAGAATTTTCATGACCTCCCACTCAACAAGAGGCCCCATAGCCACAGAATTCTGTAGTTTGCATTGCAATGGAACATTGCACAATGCACTGCATGGTGCAAAAATCATCCTTCTGGAGAGAGGAAAACATTTTGTAATGACCTGTCTGCAACATTGGTTAACCCTTCTGCTCTGAAGAATGAAATGTAAGAACCTGATATTCTAAATTTAGAGAAAAAATATTTTAAAAGTGTTTTTAAAGAGACGCTGTATTTTATTTCTAGGTTTATGTACCCATAACCCCATTTTGAAAGTCTCTCAGTCATTATTGTCGAAAATCCAGCTAATAAATTAGAAGCATATCAAAAATAGGGAGGAATTTACTTAAAAATCAGAGTGCTTTGGGCTTTAACCTTCAAGAGAAATTATATCCACCACAAGAAGACATTTACTTAGTTATTGACTCTTCTGTGTTTTCAAATCATGGTTTGAACCTTTTAAAACCCCTTGGAAAGATAAACCCAAGAATAGATCAAATTTAAAGGAAAAAAATGTGAGGACAAATATGTATCTGACTGTAGCTGCTTTGATTGTTTCAAGATTGTTTTTTTGTGTCTATATTCTGCCTATGAAGGATAGAGGAATAATTCTGTCTTTGACAAGCTCATTCTTCTTTTTTTTTTTTTTTTTTTAACTTCTATGGAGATATATGTACCAAAATATTGAGAAACTTCTGTGTCAATGCATATACTGTTTTCCACTGAAAAGCATTTACATCTCTGTTTCAGTCTCTATAAATCAGTGGGTGGTCTGTTAGGCTGTGTCTCTTTCCTTACTCTCTTCTGACAAAAGGATTCTAGGATTCATGATAAGATTCTACACCTAAATTTGGGCAATAAACAGAGCACTTATGTGTTGGTTACAGTTGGTACACAGTAGATCACACAATTTTTGGCAGCTTAGTAGACAGAGGTAAAACAATTGTGGTAGTGGTCACTTAGAATATATTTTTTGTTCTCTTCTTCACTTATCTGAAGTATCTTCAAATACAACTGTAAGTTTATATAACCTATATGGAAGTATATAGCTATCTAAAAATATTTACTTTATAAACAGAGATACTGGGGCAGGTAGGGTGAGATTTTTCAATGTGATGCCACTTCATTTTAAACTTTAGACCCTGAGGGCCTTGCTGTTCATAGGTCCACACAAGGAAAGCTTTCATTAACTTACAGAGCCTTTGTGTTCAACACATTTAAGCATCTGTCCTCTTAGTTACTCCTAGAAACCAAGGCATTCAAAATCAAGTACATAATCCAGCATTTCTTTGTCAAACATGAGCTGTAGGTCTCTGCACATTATGTTATAAGCAACATATGTTACTGTAAACTACACCAGCCTCTAATACCACTAACATCAGTTTTAATCAATGTCCTCATACTTGATCTGTTCCTTTCCAAATCCTCCAGATGATCCTCTGCCCTGTCAAATTTCTTCATAAACCTGATGCAAAATTGTGTTCAGTTTACAGCAAGATCTTTTTTACTAATGGTAGTATTAATTCACTCTTCAAATACAAGAAGATCCTTAATATTTTTTTCCTTTCTAGAAGAAGGCAGCTTTTAGGCAGAAGGCCAGGATCCTAGCTCAGCTCTCCCTCTCCTGCCTCTTTCTCAGATAGAAAAGTAAGCAGCTCTTGCCTTTTTGCCTGCATCAGTTGCTGACTGCCAGAATAGTTCCTGGAGGCCAGGGGCATCTGAGCACACTGACTTGGAACTGGATTGACTTCAGCCAGCTTGGAGAGGAGGGAGCCACAAAAACTTTAAAACTCTCACTTCCTTTTCTATTTTCAAGTCCTTTGCCAAGGGCAGTGCATTTAGTCTGGGGAATCAAGCCACAGGAATCTGAAATCTATTTAAAGATGTACATTCCTGAAAGGATAGTGATCCAAATCTGATTTTAACTCAAGCACAATTTGAATTTTGACTTAACCAGGGTCCAGAACCATGGAGTTTCAGATTCCATAAACACACCAAGCATTACTACCTGCTATGATAGGAGTGTAATACCTGCTTTGTTTGGGAGTGTAAATGTATTCATTCTGCTGCTCTTGATTTAAAAAGAGTTTGCAGGTATTTTCTGTTCCTGGAATTAATCTTCTTTGAGTTTGTTTAGAGGCCAGATTGGAAACTTTAGGAAGATATCCTCACATCTACAACCTTCCTTTCTAGTCTCTGGGATATTTCCTTTTCCTCTCTTTCCAAGTGGGAAAAGACCAGCAAAGTCTGTTCCACTAAGAAGAAGCTATCTCCACTCATAAGCTTGGGCTGATAACCCTAAAACAACAAACTTGTAGTTTAAGTGCTCAAGTGCCTTCAGTTTTAATTCTAGCCAAAAAGTTGTAAAGCTTTCTGAGCTACTTTGATAACTAGTTTTTATCATATGATTATATAAATAAAATTTTAAACCCCACAAAGTTTACAACTTTCCTGCAGTTAAAGTGTTTGAAGAATATGATAGGACAAACTCTTAGACACTAGAATTATGTGTGCAATGAGTCTCAATGGGATTAATTCTGACAAATACAAGATTATGTTTGGTTACATTTATTAGCCCTGTTTATATTGCTTAACAATTTAAAATATGCAACTTCATATATGTCTTTCTAGATCTAAAGAAGAGAATTATATTGTTAAATTAACTTATCTTTTTGATTTTAATCATTCCTAAAATCCTATTTTCCCCTCAAATCATTTTCATTTCAATGAAAAGAAATATTAAATCAGAAAATTCCCTGTAGTTTATAAATAAATGTAACATCACTTCCCTGTCAGAACCAATACCAAAATAACTGTGTGTGGATTGCTTAATTTCAGTGCTTCAGTTGGAAAAAAATAGTAAATCTGCAATAAATCTGTTCTCAAAAAATTATGTAACATGGTCTTTCCCAACTGTATGCCAGCAGTTCTCAGAACGTTACAGAGACACAGGCTTTTTGATTAAATGTTGAGACTGGTGGAGTTCAAACACACTGGGTAATGCAACAAAACAAAGAGCAGGAAGACACTGATGACTGGCAGCAGTATTAGCACGGATTTTTACATAGAAAGGGGACATAAAGCTGACAAGCTGCAACTGACAAACTAAAACCAATTGTTTGTGGGATTTTAGGTAATTATGAAGATTTTTTTCTATTCCAGATATATTTCCAGTGCAATATGTCTGGGGAAAGCTTCTTGAAATTTACATCATCAAGGTTTTTTGATGAGCCAGCTGGCTACTGATTTCTTTCTCTTATGAGAGTAATCCCATAAAGCAACCACACTTGGATGAAAAGCTTCCTGTAAAGTTATTTAAGGGAAAAGGTTGCAAAACTGCAAATGGCAATGGCTTGCTTGTCTTTCATTTTCATCTCCTTAGTTTCCCCAATCAGTCTTTGTCTTCATACTAAAATGACTTCCCTAGGTCACTGCATAAATTTGGCTGCACTGGATTAGAAAAGTCTTTCAGAGTGATTGGCTTCAATGGTCATTGCCTTCAAAGTCTGAACTCTTCTCTCAGCAGCCCCACCTACCTAATGTAAACATACACAAGGACAGAAGAGTTCTGCAGAAACTGGACCTACCTCACTGTTGTTGCACATCCTATTTTTCCCCTGTCTAGAAAGCACATAATTCTTTTTCCTCAGTTTCATAGACAAAAAGAAATTCTGGGCTATAATGTCCCGAACAACTAAATATGTAAAGTGATTTCTTCAATGGCTACTGTAGATCAAGCAGAAGAGTGATGCTGCTTTGGCATACAACAATTTTATTGAACAAATTAAAATGCACAGGCTAAGATAAAAAAATGTCCAAGATGTAAAGATAGTTTGAAACAAATACACATAATAAAAAGCTGTTATATAGTCCGTTCAATGCAGTGAGCATTCCTTCAGTGTCCTTCGCACTCCAAATTTCCTGAGCTGTTTTGCACAAATTTAGGACATTTTCTTAATCCCAGTGTGTGTAGTACACTTGCTGTAAATACTAAGATGGAATAAGCCATTTCTGGATTGTTCAAAGTTCACCAGCTGAAAAACAGTGGTAATGGAAAGTGTAGAGTCTCTCTTACATTCTTCCCAAAGTAAAATGAAGAATGCAAAGCCAAACAGGATTACCATCAGTCCTTTCTACTGCAATCCATCAACCACTCAAAAGCAAGTACCATTTCCAATGGATATTTCATAGAAGAAAATTAGTTTTAAAGAGAAACATGACTTGCAACATTGCCAAGTAATGCACTGTTCCAGGACACAGCCATGTGCTGCAGGGTCTCACGTAAAACAGGAAATATTTGGCTACAGTTTCAGCCTTAGGCTGTGATCCAGAAATCTGATCCCTGTGTGTTCACTACTCCGGCTGGAACTTCTGCACCAGTTGGATTCAATTGCATCAGACTTTTGCACTCTTCAAGAGAAGACATGGAAGCAGGTGGTGGAATGTGGGTGGGGCAAATGAGGGAGGCAAGGTACTTTCGAAGAGTGATGAGCATTGAGGAGATTTCACAGCAGATGGATTGACATGCTTCAATAGAAGGTAAGGGCTCTGTAAAGGGGTTCTTTCACTCTCTCACCATACCCTGAACTGGGATCCCCTCTGATTTCTCAAGTTCTCTGAGATATGAGATCCCACCTCAGACTTCTTATGCCATGTATTCCCCACTCTCCATCCCTGAAGCAACCTCTGCTTCCCTTACTATTCCATTTTAATTTTATACAGGAAAGGGCTGTACTAGACCTTGACAGATTGCTATCCTCACTGAAAATGTCTTACCTTCACACCAGCAGCAATGAAAGGAGGGCTGTGCAAACAGAAAATTTCTCCAGGTATGGGTAAAGCCAGGAGTCTCAGGTGCCAAAGCCTGTTTCCAGTTACTCAGACAGAAGTATCAGCTACTTTCTAGCCCTATTAGCAATACATTTTGTCCTTATAGTAAAAAATCTCCAGTCCTCACAGGTATGCTCACTTATAATGTTACCATTGTAAAGATTCAGTTCTAAACACCAGCAAGAGAAGAAAACCAATACTCATTAATTTCCCCTTCATGTTTGAGTTACTCTGCACCTGTCTTGCATGGTCTAGAAAATAGTGACTTGTAGTGCATGTTGTTTACAGGGCTCCAAGATTTTCAGCCTCTCTCTGATGTACTTCACTGAAGACAATTATATGAACTTGTATAAGACAACTCATACACAACCATAAAAGTTCTTTATGTCCACCATATCACTACCTTTGATAAAACTCCAATACTGCAGCAAAAATTAATTAATCCAAAAAAGATCAAATGGTTTCCCCAAATGCTTTTTCTCTTCAATAAATTAAAACCCTGAAAATACAGATCAAACCTAACACCAAGTAAGCAATTCATAAAAACCCAGAATAAGAATACAGGATAAAACCCCACAGTGTTTTCTGTCAATATTTTTAAAATTCTGCTAATACATGTTGCAACACTTGCCCATAATTTGGCTAAAGGGGATGGGTTTTGGTATTCATCTCTGCTCTATTTGGGACTCATAAATCATTCCTGTGCCTAAGTTTTAGATCCAAATTCCTCAATGACCCAACCTAACAGTACTTCAAATTCATAATACACAGGATGTATTTCATTTTGCACAAAACCCCCCACCACTTATTCAAAAAGGAGAAGCAGAAAGGAGACATTTTTTACAATGTAGTGTAGTGAACACCTAGAGAGTTTGGCCAGAAAATAAAAATCTCAGTGCTTCTTTAGCCTAAAGAGGCTCAAATTATGATCTTCTGGAAGTGCCTAAACTCATAGGCTATATATGTTTAACAGATACAGAGTATTCTGTGGCCCTTCTCTTGAAGCTGAGTTGACATACAGAAAGGTACACTGAATTTTGGGGCCAAAAGCAGAAAAAGAAAGGTAGCCAAACAAGCCAAGTGGGTTGATTGCTCCCACCTGTTTAAGCTACAGGTATTAAGAAAGCCAGGTCAGTTAACCCAAGTTAAACTAGAAAGTACATGTAAGTAAAAACATGGAAAAGGAGTTATGTTTGAGGAGGATGTCTGTAGAGTGTCCTTTTTTCACTGTCCAGGGAGTGTAACTGACCTATGGCAGTTCTTCTGTTCCTTCTGTTACTGGGGAAGTTGAATGTAGTCATGTGAAGTTAACCCTGTTTGTTACTAAACAGATGCTCTTGTCCCTGAATTCGGTCCCAAAATAACTTTCTGGAAGTGTATCTATGTTTGTGATTTGTTTTGTTAATGTACTTTCTGTGCTCTGGATTTTCACTTTCTCATGGTGCTGTTCAAGTGCCATTGTGGGGGACTGCCAAGAAAAAAGTAATAAGATAATCTGTCTAACAAAGCCAGGCATTTCTTAGCTCAGCTTCAGTGAAGAAACAACTTGCCACACCAGCAGCTGAACCATGCTGTGTCAACAAGATGGAATGTAACTTATTTCATGCTGCAATGTGCATTAGAACAGAAATCAAGGCGTGATTACTGCTCGGTGTGTGGGTTTGTTCAGGCAAAAGAACAGCAGTTTGAGAGTGTGCCATGATGGAAAACATCTGGCCCATTTGGGCTTTCACTTGCACAGCCAACCTGGATATGTCCATGGTCATAGCACTCCTTTCATAATCACCAGCTTAATATCTGCTGCTATTTACTTAGGAAACCTGTTAAATCTGAGATATAGGCTCTGTGGAAAGAGAAGCTATCCTCAAGAAATTTCACTCTTTTTCTGAATCTAACAGATCTAACAAATCACAAAACTAACACTTTTTGCTGTCAGACATGAGAAATGCCATGGTGATGCCTCGGGCATAGGGTTTTCTAAGCCAGAAGGAAGAGGGTATTCTGCAAGAAAAGAAAGAAAGGAGTTTGTACAGGTCTTGATTCTTTTTCCCTCCAATATTACCACATAATTTATAGAATAGCCACAGGCAAGAAATTTTGATAGTTTTTTTGACTGAAGGAGACAGCTCCATGCAGGAATGAAAACAGAAGAATAAAGTCTGTAGCAAAGAACAAAACTAATTTGAAGCAAAGACAAAGTCTCTCAGTCCTAGACTCAGAGAAGGAGAACCTAATACCTGGGCACTTGGCTATTTTTTT
>WBNO01032072.1:0-20916 GCA_013400575.1 Peucedramus taeniatus | reverse complement strand
TCCAAAATATTCTCTTTCTCTTCCTGAGTGGCAAATCAAACTTTTTTTTTAAAAAAAGAAGTAGATAAGAGCAAATCTATATTCTTCTGCAATATTTAGTGACTTTATGAGAGTACAATCAGACTGCTGACTCTCTGTAGCTGTGTTTCTCATCACAGTGCAGATTTCTACTGCATTTCCTACGTATTACTTCAAAGTATTTCTTGAAAAAGAGATCTAATAAAGTTTTGACCAGTTGCCTATGCAGTTATTTACAGTTACAAGATTTCCTGATTAATAAAACTTATTGCACGTATTTTACACATATTTTGAATACCATTTTTGTCCTGACATGACTTTTAAAAATACAAAGCAGAGATAAAAATAACTAGTGATACTGTCACATCTGAGATCCACAAACTGAAGCACCCCCTTCAGAGGCAGCTGAGAGGAGACAGAATAATTTATCCCACTGCACTGAAATAAAGCAGATGTGTTTTCAGTCAGTAATGCTGTAACTTAATGTAACTTTTGGCATGACATCTGAAGTGCCAGTGTGCTGTGCTCTGCTTCACAGCCACCATCACACCAAAGTGGGTTCTGAGAGAATTTTCATCTTTTATTTTGCTGTCTGCTGTCCTTCCCTCATCATGATACCTTCCCTCTCTCGTCTCCAAAAGGAAGTCTCTTATAACAGAATCAGAAGATAAACAAACTCTTCCTTACACTCATCACTACATAACAAAAATAAAGAAGCACTAAAGAGAGGTTTTGTAGCAAAAAATCATAATGATATGAAGAGAAGGCAGGATCATTCTGCTTCACTTTCTTCATGGGAAAAGTGGGAATTAGTAACAACAATAATGAAGAACCATGACATTGGTAATAACACATGATGACTTCAAAAGAAGGTTCATAAAATAGTTATATCTGTTAAATAAGCTCAGTTGTTCTGAAACAGTTCTCAGAATCCTCTGGTACAGCTGCTGTCCTGTTTACAAAAAACAAGCAGCAAAGGAAAAACTTACAAACACACTTTCAGTGGTTATAAGATTGAAGCTTTACTTCCAGGGATCTGAGTCCTTAGGAAACATGAGAATGTTTTTAACCAAACTTGATACACACAATTTCTTTAGAGTGAAGAGAAAGAGGTTCTTCCATTGGGCAATTCAAGCACTTAAATGAATATTTGTCATGGATCTGCACTGAAAGAAAGTTACTTCTCAATTAACTATGTAGGAAGCATGAGGACATTAGCCAGTTAATCGAGATGGGTAAAATTAGGACGTTTAACTCAGTAAACTGAACATTCTGTCAGGTTTTCTGCAAGCTGCTGATGCTCATGCTTTCAATGTGTCTTAACCACTTCCTTGAAATGTATTTAAACTTTTCTGTAGTTCAACATTACTGAAACCTTATCACTAACATTTTCTATACATGAAACATCTTTATATGACAAAGGTTTTGCTGGAAATATTTTAGAATAATTAACTCCTCGTGATTTTTTTAAAGAGAGCTCTCCTTTATAGGCACAGATAGTTAAATGTAATTTGTACAGATCACTAAGACATTGGAATGCATTAGGATTCCTGCAAAGGAGAACATTTTCTGCCTTCCTCTCTTCAGAGTCTCCTGCGTAATTTAGCATTTTGCAACTATTTCTTAGAAATGGTAAAAGACCATTGTTAAAGAGGTGCAGTAGATTATTTGGATGAAAATAAGTTACTGTGTTCCATTTCTTTACTTCCAAAGTGTGCCAATAGCAACAAAAAATGGAGGAATATATTGCCTTACTGGAAAGAACAAAAATACATGCAAAATACAAGAAATCACAAATTCAAGCCCTTATGCCACATAAATCCTGATCATTGTCTCACTGAAAGCAGTAGAACTTCTACCACTGATTTAATTGAAACCACATTTCAGACCTAAATGATAAATTATCCTAAATGTAATTATTTTATACTTTACGATAATATTAATAACTATAAAACACCCTAGAAATCTGAGGGAAAATAGCCAAACTCTAATATAATGTGTTTTCTATTGTATCTATTGACTGCATAGGCACAACCAGTGGAAGTGAGAATTGTGAAATCCAACAGTGCATGGGGAAAAGGCAAAGAAGATGCAGGTACAGTTTTTAATTCATTATAAGCAATGCGTGGTGCTTCTGCCAGTTATTGGAAAGTGAGAGAAGTTAAAAAGAGTAGGCCTGTAGAATTTGAAAATAGAGAAATAACACTATAGAAATAACTAGGATTCATGGGAGCCTGGCACCAAACCAAAAAAGTGTATGCTTATACTAAACTACACATGACCTCTTTATCACCAACTCAACTCTCTGGTACACACACACTTCATATATAAACTTAGGCAGTGCCCTCATTTTTTTTGAGTTCCTGGCCAAAGCTTACACTGACAATATTTAATGCATAGTTAAAGGTTAATCAATGTAACAATACTTACAGGAGCCTACAAAAAGCTTGAAATTGTAAAACTGGCAAGGATGGATTGCTGATTTATTGTAACTGATCGTGACCTACTGCTCTGGAGAGATTTCACCAGTGCTTTCCACGAGAGGACTTTTGAGCTCAGCAGTAGATGAAAGCAAGATCATTGCCCATCAAACTCTGTAGGTTCCAGCTGTTGGAAATGCCACCTCAGAGGCTGGAACTCTGGAGCAGAGAGAAAATGCACTCAAGAAGTGGCTCCAAAAGGATGGAATTTTCATTCTGCTCTGAGCTGGGACTGGCAGACCAGGCAGGGGAGTAAGCAAAACCCAAGCTAAATCCCTGCAGACAGCAGGGCTCTCTGTGAGAGAGATCATGAAGAGCTGTTTAAAGGGATGCTCTTTAGTTAAGGACAAAGATGAAGATATACAACATGAGGAAAATGAGGGAGCTTAAAAGGTGAGGAAAAAATGAAGAGGACTCATTTGGCTCAAGGATTCGTTTCTGAAGACAGAAGAGAGTCTCTGTTGGGACTTTTTGAGAGCAGACAACAGGACAAGTTCTTCAGTTATGTCAGCTGTTCACTTGCCTTCTTAATTCAGGAAAGACTGGAATTTCATTGTTTGCTTAAAAACCCAAGTAGACAAAGGTGTATGCCTCCCCAGCAATGAGAATGCAAAGTCAGGGTTTGGGCTAATTGTCTGGATTAACTTGGTAAAATCTGGAAAGTCCTGCCCTTCCTAAATAAGATGAAAAAAGGTACATGGCTATAAGTAGGGTTTTTTACTTGTTTTCTTCACCTTCTCAATCATCTAAATGATGGCAACAAAGACTTACCAGAGAATATGCTATGAAGACACTTTAATATCAAACCACCCAATTTATTTCCAAATACATTATAAACATTTGAACATTCTAGCTCTAACAGTTTGAGATACACAGACATGTACACTCAAATTTAAAAATATTTCTTATATAGAAGTGACTGAAAAGTAAAGATATTTTATTCAAAATGTCTTACCTTTCACAAAAAATATTCACATTTTTATTTGTTTTTCTTTTTTTTAATGACCACTTATTAAATTGTGAAAAAGAAAGAATCTTAACAAGTAAATATTTGGTATATCAGATATTCTTTTTCCAAAATAGTTGGTTTTATCTGAGAAGTAATTTTTTTAAGTCAAAATCAGTCATGTCTAATGGGTCTTCTGGGAATTCTTGAGAATTGCTTTACTTTTTCAGATGTTTTCAAGCTATATGTTCCCCTGCATGAGGGAATATATATTAATCTTCACTCATATCCTGTTAAATAAAACAATGTGTGAGTTAGAGTTATGACCACATTCTCTGCTCACATCACTGATTCATACAGAGAAGTTGCTCTACAGGGTTCTTTCTGTTTTTCTAAAATTATTGAATGCTATCAGCAAACAGCAGGCAGCAAGACCTGGAGCTTCTAGATCTAGTGCAAAACTCCACAAAATTGATTTAATAATCCAGCAGCTTTAATGAGATTTGGGTCAATCCTTTAAAACTCTATTTGCCTTCAACAGTAATTTCCTTATACTGGCTGCAGCTTTAAATCATACCTCAAACCTCAAAACCTCAACTCAGGGGACCACCATTTACTTAGGCAGTAGATTTTCTCTGACTACGTTTAGAACAGCAAATACTGTGGTCAAACAGTGAAGAGTCAAATAGTTGGGACTGAGGAGATCTAAAGTTTCCATTATGTATTTTCCTTACTATCCCTTTTTTTGTCCTTTTTTTTTTCCTTTGGACTATGTTCAGTGGAGACCCCTTAACCAAATGTCCTTTTCCAGCTGGAGTGTATTGCATATGTTCCTATTGTGCACCTTGCAGTTTAGTTTCAATCCAGAGGAATTCATTTGCATTCCTTGTATTAACTAAAATGTTACAGAGAGAAAAATCAACTTCCTCTTGCCACACACACTCACTCTACATATCAAAGCAGGAGGAACACTCCCTTTTTCTCCAGTAAATATCTTGAAAAGTAACATGTGATAATATAAATTTCCCACCATTATACATCAGGAACATCATATTTAGCCAAACTCAGAGCTCTGAAAGATAGGAGGTATAAAGTTAAGGTAAAAACAAAAAACAACTGAGTTATTAACTACTGTTCTGTTTATATATTAGAAAAACTAATATGTGTTAAAGTCAGAAATATGGTATCCTCTTTGTAAAGGCAAAGGGATTGCAAAATATCAAATATACAAAGCATACTGCATATGTAGCATCCAGTGGTGCTGCAGTTCCATGTAGAGAGACCATCTCTATTTGGATAGGGTGTATCACCTAAAAACAATTATGATGATAGCTTGTTCTAGATGGATTTAAGTATCTTAATATCAGAAGTAAGAACTAAGACTGAGATATTCAAAAGACATTGTTAAAAAATGTGAGTTTTGCTGAACTCTGTAGTTTTGAGAGGGGCAGGAATCTTCCAGGCAACTTCAATTCTTATTAAACTGCTGTTTAATTTCCAGTGTCACAACCAGAAATGTTCTTGGTGGCATCAGCATCCAGTTCCCCATTTTTGTTGACATACAGATGTGTAGCTAAAGAGCCAGCAAGTGGTACAGCATGTTTTACACTCCCTGTGTGCTTCTCATCCAAACTCTACACCTGGAGTACTGGAAAGCAGAATTGAAATGGATTTTGAAATGTTTTGAGGACAGTCACTGAAGAGGAGGTGAAAGTAGAGAAAAGTTGAGGCACATGAACTGAAATTTTTATTCCATGGTATTTACCATAACTGAGATATATGAGAGTACTTAAGATTTTCTCTTTTTTTCTCACCTTTATCACACTCTCTGCATCCCTCTGTCTCTGCAAGGGGACCCTCTCTATCCTCCAGTCTGAAATTGCTACTGCAATTTCTGAGCACACATAAGGGTTAGGTTGCTCATGCACTCAGTCTAACCTGTATCTTTAAAAGTAGATTTGTAGGTGGTCACTGAATATAAAATTCTGTTATCCTTCAACTGCCTGGGAAAAAATATATGTCATCAGATACTTTTTACAATAAGGTACAAAAATACCAGCTGCCAGAATCCTAATGATTTTCTAAGGTATGTGAAAAGTATGTATTCAAAGCTATTTTCACATTTGATTCATAAATGTGCATGTGCTTCTTGAACTCATATTCTATTTGTTTCCAGTTTATACTGTATCCTTACAAATTGTGAGATTAAAGTTTTTTATAATTAATGTGAATTGTTTCATTTAAGTTTTTTTTTAGAATAAGTTGTT
Organism: Peucedramus taeniatus; assembly: GCA_013400575.1. Taxonomy (NCBI): domain Eukaryota; kingdom Metazoa; phylum Chordata; class Aves; order Passeriformes; family Fringillidae; genus Peucedramus; species Peucedramus taeniatus. Next base: position 15,205 of record WBNO01032072.1, on the reverse strand, counting down.
ACATTTAATCATAATTTACTCTTACCGTAGGACTTATTTTTAATGCCATTTTTAATGCCATTAAAGAAAAATATTCTAAAACACTCACCTTGGACTTGACTTTCTTTAGGGGAAATATCATGGGCTCTAAACTCTTACAAGTGTTTAAAGAAACCAATATCATAATGTAAATACATACAAAAACCACAAATATCATAAATGTCCCATCACAAGAAACTGCAGAAAAATACTTTGGATTGAACTAAATACTTCATTTTGATGTGACTGTGTTAATATTGTGTCTAGTAGGTAAAGCAATGTAAGATAGTTTTGGAATGTTCAGTTTAAAAATAGCTGGAATGAAATTAATTTAAATTCTTAAAAGTATTTTCCCTCTAAAGAAGCTAAAAGTCCTTGAAAGTTTTTCCCAAAACATGCTACTTTTGATAAATCAGAATTTTCCATTTAAATATTACCAAAATATTATACCTAACTCCTAATATTAATTTAACAATAATAAGTTTATGTTTATACAGCCTTCCATCCCAAAGTATTTTGTGTTTTCCACTTACTGAAAAATAAGTGTATTATGTATATTTCCATAATTTTATTGGCTCTTTGAGCCTTCACTGAAGTCCTGTTTGCATTTAATATCCTTAATGTCCATTCTGATTTCAGTCTCTACTAATACTGTCTTTAAAGATCAGGGCTCCAGGCAGTAAAATTTCCCTTAATATTATCTGTTTCCAATATCTCTCTGAGACAAGACATGTTTACTGAAATCTTATACCACTTGTCAAACCTGAGCATTTCTGTGTTGATTATACTTTCAAATACCAGTGCTAGCAAAATCAAAGATGCAATCTTTATGTTTGAGAATGGCAAACACAGATCAGAAGGCTTTTCTAAGTGTACAAAGCACATCAGTGTTATTTGATGAAGGATATCAACTTTTGTATGAAGCAAAACTGTTGAATTTCATGATAGATTATGTATTGACTGTGTTTTTTTTCTGAATAGCTATGTATAGAAATTAATAAAAATTCAAGGTAATATCATTATGAAATTTTTTGTCTTTCAAGTAATTCCATTGCAGAACTAATGCTAAAAGATTGCATTCTCAGGAAAAAAAAATACAAAAAACTTATCATTTATACAGTTGAAAAGGTTTTGTAGGAAAAAGCTTTTTGTATTTGCAACTCAGAAGTCTGCATCCTTCATACATTTAAGGCATGCTATTAAAATCCATTCAAGGTATCAGATTATTTTCAATTGTGTGTAATGATTAATGCTAGAATTTTTATTCTGTTTGAAAAATTTGAGTGCAGTAAGAGACATCAGATATGTTATTTCTGGTGTGATTTGAGTGTTACACATGGAAATTCATCCCTCCCATCATCACTTCCATGACTTCTTACCAAAGCCAGAAGATGACACAAATCACATACTACCCTCATGGTATCACTTTTTGCTTGCCTGACAGTTTACATCAGCTACACTTCAGTGCTTGTTAATATTCACCAAAGACTTATCAGATAGTCAGAATCTCAGAACCTCAAAGAATTCAAGGGCTGAGTAAGATGTTGAGATCATCAAAGCTACTGTGCTGCCCAGAGACAGACCAACTATCCTTACATCATTTCTGACAGATCCCTGTCTAACTATTAAAGATTTCACTATATTGCCAAGTTTTCTCTTCCTGACCTTACTTATCTTTATTATTAAAATAAATAATTGAATGCTGACATGTAATCTGCAGATCATTACTTCATGTACTGTCCTTTACAAATGTGGGAATAGATTCTAACTGTCCTTCACAGTAACTTTGTCTTGGTTACAGTGTTATCAGATCTCTTTTCTTTTTTGATCTGGACAAAAAACTCTGGGTTTTTCTGGTTTGCCTTTTAGGTCATGTTTCTAAGATCTGGGAACCTCCTTGCTCACCTCCAGACACTGACTGGTCACCATCTTTCTACAAGCATGGTATCTACAGCTGGATAGATTATTTCAGCTCAGCTTTTCTGCTAATGCTTTCTGCATTAACCTCTTCAGCTTCTGCTGAGCAGAGCAGAGCTCTTCACATCTTGCACAAGAGGATTCTGTTTTCACATCCCAGAAAAACATTTGCCTTTTTGCAACCCAAATTATGATGTTGAATAATACTGGTAGCAATCCAAAATAACTCCTTGGTCTTTGTCAATAAAACTGCTCCTTAAGTATCCCTTTCCCTGTGTTCTTGCCATTCAGTAATCTTATATTGCATTTACCTTGCAGTTACATTTCTTCCCATTGATTCACACTCAATTTGTTCTAACACAGCCCAAAATCTCTGAAGACCATTTTGGTCTTCAGATGGCTCTGATAAGTACTTGGAACCTCAAGGCCTTACACAGCCTAGCTTTCATATCAGAGCACTACTGACAATTTTGAAGAGTAATTTTGGATTTAACACATTTTGCAGCTACTTTGTGTTGATATGCTGCATAACAAGAAATCCTCTGTCACTGCTGTGCACAAAACCTTTGGGTGTCTACTTGCTTTAAAGTATATGATGCAGAGCACTTCTTGTGAAGTTTTTGTCCTGAAGTGGAAAATTCTACACTGGTAATTTTGAACTCTTGTTTCTGTCCTTCTTTCAATTGAAATATTTGAATTATTACTGAAAAGGAATTGTACCTTCTCTGTAAGACCAATCCATTAATACAAAGTAGTTGGACAGATAATGTTACAGGAATAGAAAATGCTAAACCTTCTACTTCAGAAAGGAATTTAATAAACACCTTTGAAAATTCCAATTACTTTTTGGCATAATTCAGGGAAAAACAAACAAACAAACAAACCAGTGTTTCTATTTATTGCTTAGTCCTCTACAGACAGTGTTGCTTGCTGTACTCTGTCCCTTTTGCTGAATTCTGGTAAAATGTGCCTTTTTTCCTCTTGAAGGCAAGTATTACTACAAGGTGCTGTTCAATGAGCTGCAGTTCCCTGCATTGTTAGGCATTTAGCAGGTTTGTCTCTAGCCAGTTGTTTCCTACTGACGCCTCAAAAATGCCCAAAGAAAAATTTTATGGAAGAACCAAACAGGATAAAAGGAATTTTTTACAAAACAGTTGAAAGGAGAAGTTCTCTCTTGGAAATCCCACAGTATCTAAATTCATTGCTCTCTGTATTTATGAAGTTTCACTCAAGATTTATGTTAATTTGCCAGCATGCCATTTAAATATAAGATATTTGTAATATTTTCAGTTCAAAATTTACTGAGCAGTTAGCAAGCAATATTTTATAATTCTATCACAACTGGACAAGCTGTCAATTATTAAGTCATCACATAAGGTAAAAAAAAAAAAAAAACACAATCCTGTTTGTAAGGAGGTGAAAACAAAAGGCATGCTATTATGAGCTTGTCTACAAAACACAAAAAATTTCCCCAAAGGCCAGAGACTCCCCACTTTTTCTTCAGTTTCTCTGGGAACCAATGATCCCTTGAGTGTGCACTCAACCTCTTCTCATTCTGATCTAAGTTCTGACCAGCTTGATTTTTCAGCAACATGACCAGGTGTGAAAACATATCAAGGTGTAAATGGCAAAAGAATGTGTGTACCAAATTTACAGTGTCTGCTCTGGCACATGGTGGTCTCCTGCTTTCTTGGAAGCAGACTAAACATGGATTCCACATGGAGCCTGGGACTGTTTCTGCCTGCTCCACAGTGATTCCTGGTCAGCACTGTCTGCAAACACCAGCCATGGGAAGAGCTTTGATGACTGCATCATTATTATTACTCATTCAGATCTTTTAGAAGCACTAAACTTGCCTACAGCCAGGCATTAGAACTGCAAGATCCTACCACTGTTATTGTTTCACTGGCAAAATGTGTTATCCTAGCTCCCTGACAGGCAGCTTCCTATTCCTGATTGGAGAAGGGAAATCCCACAGTCCTTGCTGGAAACATTAATTTCCCTTCCCTCTCACCCTCCTGTTAACTGAATAGAAACAGGAGACCAAGCCTATATGGCACAGCTTATAGAATCAAAATTTTAAATCTAAATAGTTTACAGTCTGAAGACAAACTGAAAGGCATCCACAGAATAATATGTCTGATGTCCTCATACATGTGCCAAACTACTAATCTGTAGATTATATTTGGAGTTATACAGGGAAAAATACTCATCTCCTGCAGTGTTTCAGTACAGCTATTTTTCCCTACCCTGGATCATAGAAATAAGGGGTGTAAAGCCACAAACAGAAGTTAATGGTAAAAATTCAGTCTTGTCAGTATTTAATATTTAAACTCTCAAAACAACCTTGTTGCAGACTTTTAAATGCATGTGGTATCAAATCCCTCTTTTTATTACAACTGTCATGTGTAGTGTTCCATGCCTGAAATTTATGAAAGACTTAAGGCAGTTACGTGAGTGAGAATACTGTGATCATGTGATACTGCTGTTTCCAATTCTTACCCCATGGGTTAACAATAAAGAGGATTTTCTCTCTAATTAAGAAGCAGTTAAACACCACCTCCCCCCAAACAAATAAAGGCTACTCAGTTGTAATCTTATCTTTTGACTTGTTCTTTTGTGACATAACCAGATGTGAACAGCCACACAGCAGCAAAGAGCCCAGATCAGGCAGGAAGAAAACCCAAATGTCTCAGAATTCTCCAAAAGCAAGTGAGTCTCCAGACTCAGTTACTATGTAAACTCTATGCTTCTTAAGTCTTTTAAAGACTTAGTACAAGTGGCTTGTGGTTTAATCTTTTAATTCCATTGCTCCATAAGTTTCCTTGTAGGTTCATTGAGCAAGGAATTCAGCCTAGCTATTTGGGGCCCTTTATTCTAAAACAGGCTGGGTATGGAAAAATCTGCAGTACTGAAGCTTCTAGAAGAGTTTGGAAACTAACCTCCAAATTAATGTGACATAAAAGGCATTATCTTTCAGGGATTCTTGTGTTTCAGACTGTTCACATTTACAATCAGATGCTTCCATAGGAGACGCTCCCTATCAGCAACCATCTGTGGAATGTACTCAAGCAGTTACAGATAAACATACAAATTTGTGCCACCAGGTCAAAAAAAAAAAAAAAAAGGCAAGGAGAAAATAACTTTCACATTTTTGAAGATGTTTTATAGATACTGTGCATGGTTGTAAAAATCACAGATTTGTTTGCTGAAAATCTTCAAAATATGCATACATGCATTCCTGATCGTTCTAATAGTAATTCCAATTTAGATTATAAATGACTTCAGAATTAAAGTAAATCTGGTTTAACATAGGTAGCCAGCTTGGTTAATACCCTGAAGTTAATGGCTGTATGTAGAATAACATCATCGAGGAGGATAAGGGTCATGAAGAAGAGAAGTTTCTGCCTTGTGATTTCTTGGAGAAGGAATACACAGGCAATAGCCAGAGGCAGACTACAGGCTGGCAAGAAGGAACCAAAAATTTCTGCTTTTGATGTGATGTTTCAAATATACACAGGGAAGTTTGTATGTTCTTTGTGTGAATCTAGAATATTTTACTGATTTACATATATTTTATTTCTGCAAAACTTATGTTTGTAAATTTGAGCAAAATGAATAACAGTATGAAAAAACATGTGACAGCTATCCCAATTGTTTAAAAGTCTTTAATAATGAAAACATACATACTGATGTATTTTATATGAAAAGGTACCTAAAGCTGTTAGGTATCCTAAAGCTGTTTCAGAGACAAAACAACACAGGCTAAAAGTCAATATATGACATGATACTGCTTAGATCATATTTGGTAAAATTTTATATTACTATAAAATATCTAATTAGTACATTAAAATATTTATTAATGAAAAATTTTAACCATTTGAAATTTTGAAACTTCTTAATCAGTAAAAAAACAACAAGCCCTACAGACTACAAGGAAAAATTAGACTTTTTTTGTCACCCTTGAGTTTCTGATTTTTTAAATAACATACCACAGATGTAAGTGAAGTGATTTTACAAGCCGAATTTTATCCTAAAAATTGTGTTTGCCCATTGCCAGTATCCTCAGTGCTGTAGTGAACAGTTATGAACACACAATTTCATGTTGCAGATACACCGTACACCACTGAATCATTTGGAGTCAGCATGGCTAATTTTTCTCAAGAGAAAATCCTATTCATGCAAGAATTTAGAATATGTTTTCATTTCAAAGTAAATCCATAGCCTTATTTTGGTGTGGCTCTGCCTAGCCATGAACTATGATTTGCACTACAGTCATCTCACCTCAAGTTAGCCAGTTCCATGGAGGTTTCATTTGATCTGATCTGGTGCAGTCAGAACTGGGCTGGTCTGTCTGAACAGCAGGGCAGCACCTTCCCTCAGCTAAACCCTGCATGCCCAGAGGAGCACAGAACCTATTCAAGAATTTTACTGGCAAAAGAAACGTAGAAAACTTTTTTAAAATGTGGGTCACTATCTTTCTCAGAGTACATGGCATATGTTTGCAGAAATCCCAGTGAAATGCACAGGTGAACACAGTACATCTAAAGTAACTTTGATATAAATTTAGGGTTCACACCTTGAGGAAACTGGTTGATGTGCTCATATGTGTCAGCAGTGACCTGAGGTAACACTGCAGTGCTGATACTCACTATTATGAAGCACATTTCCATCCTCTCAACCAAGATTTCAGAAGATAATCTCGCCCACCTTCTCCTCTAATGTCATGTTCAACCACCTAAGATAATTATGCAACCTTCTACTCAAGTGTAGAAAAGTATTCTTCTAGAAAAGTGGAACTCTTACATGGCATGTTAGCATGTAAGATACTTTTAGCTATTAAGTTTTTTCTTAGCCACAGTGTCAGTATTAAGCACATCTTGGAATCAGCAGAGATTGCTGGTTTTGGAAAATCTGATTATAGAACTTTACTTCTGTTAAATGACACTTAAAAAAATCTTCGCTGTAGTTGCACAGTACTGCTGAACATGATGGAACAATGCACCACAGTGTTCAGGGATTGTTGCAACTGTGCCACAAAATGCATGGCAAAGGCTATAAATTCTTATTTATCTATGTCAATAAGAGGCCTTATTTTGACTCCTTTCTGTCAGTTTGAAATGGGGACTTTCCCCTTCAAAATGACATCTTGCAAGACACAAGGCTGCATTATTTCATAGGTGTTCATCACAGCAAATAAAAACAAAGATTATGGAAATGTTTTTCATTAGATCTTCTCAATGAGTATTGTTAAATTAATGGCTGTGCAATTCTAAAAGAGCTCGACAACTTAATTTAACAAATACCTATGATGTTTTTCAAATCACATTTATCAAATATGTTATTTCTATGTGAACTTAAGGAAGGAGATCAGCTTTTTAATATTACTATATTGTTCTTCAACTCAGGATTGCAAAGCACTAAACAAGGTTATCCCCAGCTGATGAGAGCTAGAGTTGGAGCATTCTGAAGGGAAAATGGCTTGAACAGTCACAAGGCAATCTCAAATCCCCAAATCTTCTAAACCTCAGTTTTTGAGACCATAATTGTCCCTTGGTTCCTGTGTTTAAATTAAAAGCTAAATGTATCAAGTGTGTTTGCTATATCATTCTTCATAGGGCTCAGAAATGGATTCAAAGTTCTGAATGTATGAAAGTTTATGGACGTATTACTTTTAACTCAATTTATCACTTAGTTAGAATCCCTTTTGCTAAATCATGTGAACCTCTCATTAGAAACTTAATTGCCTTCCCTTTCTAATCATGAAGTCAACTGTTGTCTGCTAATGCATTTCAAGCATCTTTTCCTAAACACTGACTAATGTACTCCAGTGTCTTTCCTAAATATGGGTTTCAGCAATCAGCTATGACTGTCTTCTACAAATTAACCATCTCTGCCTTTCCTCATCTGTTTTGGTTTGTACATGTGATATTCAAGCTCTCCTCAACTGGAAGAAAATGTTAAGTAAATTTCATAGACCGAGCACTCTTTTAAAAGTGCAGTTCAATGAAAAACCAGAAACATTTTGTGGTGATGCTTCTTAAGGGGTTTGTGATAAACACTGTGGAGAGGCACAGAGCATCCTTAGTGCCAAATGGTGAGAGCCATAAGTTCTGCAGCCCTGTGCAGCATCACATCAACATTTGTCACTCACATGTCCCCTTCACTTTTTTGCATATATTTTGAAAATGTTCCAATACAGACATAGGTTTCTATTAAAAATGGGCTTATGGATGGTAAATTAGGTATTTTTTACTTTAAATAATTCATATAATTTGGGAGCATATTCTTGTACATTCTCAGGCAAAATTCCTATCCACCAAGTTAGTCAGGCATATATAAAAATTAATTTCAAGCCAAGATAATAAGACTTTTTTTGAAATGAAAGCTGAACACATTTGTTTCTGGCATGGTCACACATTTGTTTTCATGCTGTCAGTTTGGGTTTGACATTAAAATCTCACAGAAATACAGACTTAGACTTCAAATATATTTTGTATTTTTCTTGGGTAACTTTTTTTTAAAAAGGAGATATTCATGTGAAACAGTTTGATTTCAACAGAACTGTATTTTTCCAACAATTAAAATATTGCCAGAACATTCTTAGCACTGCTGAGAAGGAAGGTGAGATGGATAACACTTCTATGTGAAGCTTCTGGCTCTCAAAAACCATATATCAAAATACTTTTTTCCTGTTCTACTTGCTTCTCCAACTGCATTATCACATAAAAAACTAAATTCTACTGCCTTCTCCCTCAGAACTTGGCTCTGTGAGCTGGGAAGACTGGCTGCAGGACTGTGAGACATGAAAAACAAAGTGGTATTTCTCTCTAAAGTGAGGGTATTATGGGACATGAGGGTATTACTACACTGCACCCACAAGACAAGCAGTGCTTAAGGAAGTTGGAATGGCAGAGCTTCCCCTTGTGGGAACAAATGCATGGAGGCTCCCATCAGGGAGAGGATTTTGACTCCTTAACCCTTAGGAGTACAGTGAATGGCCCAAGTGTGATCACAGTTCAGGTGGTCAGAACCTGCACAACATTTACTGGGACACAGATGCTGTGTAACAGGGAAGATGCAGCAGGACATGAGAGGAGCCCAGCAATGAGAAGCATTCTCCACTGAACTCTCCCCTTTCTATCCACACTTTTAATTGAATTAAATTTGTTCACATACAGCTTTGCAGCTCAGACCCACGGATGATTCATGTAACATAGGTAATCTCTAGATGGAAGGAAAATTTAAAGTAGCATGGAAGGAAAGTGTAAAACACCTGGAAAGTAAATTAATAGAAGTGAGTCATTCAAATGGAAAAAGAAAATTACTGTGAAAATAAAGAGCTAATATGAATAAGCAGCTAATCTTGGACTGCAACCCCCATACTGAAGTTCAGGCTACATTTAATATTTTTGGAATGTATCCTAATTTTTCAAAGTCAAGGGGGGAGAGTTACATTCTAACTGTTATATCTGTGCAAAAAATTCAACCATAAAATGAGACTTCAGAACAAGAGCCCCATTCTCCACTTTCGGAGTTCAACATAAAATATTTAAAGAAGAATTATGGGGATTTCTTTGAACTCTAATCTATCTAATACAATCAACACTTTGGGTTTTTTGCCCTAACATATTCTTCAAAAAATACAATGAAGGAGTTCAAACTGCATATACATGTCACAGCTGAGACAGCTACGCTACACAGAGTATCACCATACAGTATCAGAGAACATCAGCCCACACAGAGAAACAGCACACCACCTCAGAAGGCTTCAAACATCTGCATCTGCCCTTCTTGTTCTTTAGCCCAACCTTTTATGCCCCCCATGTTCATGCATTGCACCTCTGTGTCCTCTCTACCTTTTTGTGGTTGCTCAGTGCCCCTGGGCACTCCATGGCTCATTGCTGTCAGTGCTGCTCACCTCTCCAGCACAGCTGCACCCACTGGGGATGAGCCCCAGGCCCAATTACCACAAACTCTGTACCTACACATACATTCTTTTACATTTTTCATAGTCATGCTTTTCCCATTCATATCAGTGAGAATTTATTCACAAAAAAATGTAATCTGATGTCATTTACCTACCATTTGAGTATAGAAATGCTGTTCTATTTAAGTATAATTTCATACCACAACAGAATAGTTTTTGGGAGCCCAATTTTTGAAAATGTATTTTTTTCTTTCTTTCTCTGTCAACACAGGCAATACAGAGAGTCTACTGCTCATTCAAATATTTTCTATCCTAGGACAATATATTCACATTTTTAGCAGATTTTATCTTTACCATTCATGTTTTGAGATGTTTATGGGCCCATGACTTTCTCAAGAGCAGGAAAGCTACATTTTTGGATGCAGAAAAGAGCATTGGTAGTACTGGTAGTACTGTAGAAGGTCACCAAATATAATCAGCTCCCAATTATCACTAGGGGATTATCTGGGGTATGGATTAACTATGCAACCCTGAAAGGGAACCTGCTACATGATACATTCTTAAGTCTAGCAGAGAGATGAGCCTTCTTCCCTGTCATGCTCCTCACCCAGCAATAGATTCAGCAAAGACTACTTTTCCCCAGATTAATTTTCATATTTTCTTGTGTTGCATTACTGAGTTATCCCACCATCCACTGCCCTGGGGAGTCAGAAACAGTGTGGCTATAGCACATATTTTAGAGAAATGTGGATAACATTCTGACATGAAAATGTGCCTAGGCAGAATCACAAGTCACCATTAGACTTCTGCACAATATTAGGAGGATTTTGCAAGCTTTTAGAAAGAGAGGTGATTATAATCCTCTCCTAGGACATGATTATCTATGTCAAATTAATTCTATATTCAAAAGTACAGAAGTGCTGTTAGGATCACAGAGAGCGTTAATATGGTTATAACCGTCTGTATGCCCCAAAGGTAAATAACATTTGCATGTGGTGCACTGACACTTTCTTGAGGCATGTTCTTCCTTCTCTGTGCATAATTCTCACCACTTCAATTTTCCTTTGAAGCTTGCATCTCATTAAAACATTTCATTTTGCCTAACAATGTGTGAGCAGAACCATAGGTACCACAAATCAGCATATTGACAGCAAAGGAACTATTGCATTGTACATACAAAACCTGAGTTCTGTGTGTTTTGGGGTTTTTTTCCCAAAGAGAGGAGAAGACTAAGCTATGTTACAGTGAAAGTGATCTTTTTCTTAATTTTTTTTTCCTTATTTTTCTTAATATTTATTATTTTTTGCCTTAAGCATACCATTAGGAAATATATCTTCTGAATTTCAGATGTCTGTTAGTATGAATTTCAGTCAGATTTGTCCTTAATGTATCAGAATATTTAGAAAGTGGAAACAGTAAAGTCAAAATAGTGTCTTGTAGGTAGAACAAGAAACAAAAATTTGAGTAGTGTTTATCAGAAATATATACCACCAGTGCCTAGTACTTATCACTTTCTTTTCTGAGCCCTAGGGTTCACCCATTAAACCAATATTTGCCTATAAAGTTAAAAGACAGATTTAAAAAATCATGTGAGTTATAGTTCTTAGTTTGACACGAAGACCATTGATGGTAAAAGTAAAATAAAATATCCCTAAAGCTGGGAACACTACTACATAGAGTTCACTTCTGCTTTAGCAAGTTGATTTTTATGTTGCAAAGATTATATCAATCAGAAACATATTGATCTAATACCTAGTTTGAAGAGTCAAAGAATGTTCATGCAAGTGTGGACAAAGAAAAGTTTATTCTCTGAGCAATACTGAAAGTTCCTGAATAATCTAAGGTTTAGATATGAGTGCTTAGACATTACAAGATGGCTAAAAAAGCAAATAAATCAATAAAAGCTATGTCCTCTGGCTCACAGTGATAAGATTTATTTACAGCCAAATGAAGGATGACTTTTTAAGAGAGAAGAGGGAACTCTTGGTTTTCCTCTGCAGATCAGTCCAAGAAACTGAACATCATATAGTTATAAATAAATAAAAAACTTTAAAGTGCATATCATTATCTTTTTCAGTTTAATGAGAAGTTTTAAGAACTACAGTGACTGACAGTTCTGTAGGGTGTTTTTTTGTCTTACCAAAAGCAGGTTGCTTTAGGCTAGCTGTAAGCTCCCATGCAGAGCTGTTCTCAAGTATCATTAAGAAGAGAGATTTAAAAACAGGCCACCACTATTTCTGGACAGAAATATTATTGTACATATAAATATGTATCATATATATTTATAAATATATACAGGATGTAATGCATAAAATATACTCCTAAAAACAAGAGACAGTTCACATGTACATGTGCTTATGTCCAGTCTTGCAAATCTGAAGTCAAGGGAAAATTTTGATGGCTAGCTCAAAAGACCTGTGGCTGCATAAAGAAAAACAAAATTGCAGGTGTTTTGTCTAAGAGCCAGACTGTCACTATATGTACTTCAGAAAGTTACCTAAATAAATGCCTGCATATCTTCTGTTTTGGAAGAGCTTTGTCAGGAGCTGAGAAGTTGTTTCCATCCAAGCAATAATGTTCTGAACCTTGCCATGTCTGTGCTCAGCAAGTGCCTCACTGAATCACAGTTATGCCAGTAAGATTCATTAGACAAAATCCTGCTGGTAACCACACAGAAACAGCAGATTTATAGCAGTGTAACAGTGTAAAATATGTCTGATTTTTAAATAATAGCTTGAAATACAAGTGGGATTGTGTGTTTGCATTTTGGATGTTTTTATTTAATAGTATCCTTTTAAATTACAAGACAGACTATACTTTCTCACAACAGATGAAAGTATGTTGTTCTTGTTTCAACACCTCAATAATTAAAATTAAACAAGTAAATTTAACTATACAAAGTTTATATATAAAAATATTTTTACGTTTTATTCTGATTTTTTGTTTAGTTGAGATTTATTTGTATGAAGTGCCATAAACTTCTGTCATATTATAGCTACAAAAAGAGAAAGCAGCTTTTTTTACAAAAAAAGGGTACAAGCTAATCAGACTTTTCTGTGTGTCTAGTGATCGATTTTTGCTGATATTGATTTGCAGGAAGAAAACAGCAGACAAAAAGACTTTAATTTCATACCAGCAGTGTTTATTTTGCAATGGGGCTATGAGTTTTGTGAAGACTGAAAGTATAAAAGCAGAGTGGGCTCAATGAACTGAAGAATGCAGTAGGAGGGGAGGTAAGACGAGCTGTAAAACTAATTGGTGTCCAACGTGTTTTGGACTGCATTTAATTTTCTTGAGGGGAAGAGAGGTCAAGAATGGAATGAAGTCAATGGGAATAAGAATAAGAAAGTGGAAAGCAAAATGGCCAGTATTAAAAGGTCAGCGAATATCCCAGGGACAGGAAATGAACTTTAAACAAAAGTATAAGGTAGTATTTCTATCCACGTTTGGGAGTTGTTAAAATTAGTATTAAAAGAAGGAAACTTAAATAACCAGATGTTTCTCGTATGAAAGCTTGTTTCAGTCTGCTTTCAATTTATTGGAGGCCTTAGTAAGACCAAGATTTTGTGTGCAATGCAATTAGGAAATGAGTATTTCAGCAGAGTGCTAATGTTATTTAAATATTTTAAAAGACTTCGATATTTCACAGTGACTTGCTTCCTGTTACAATTTTATATTCTTTCTCTTGAAAGGAATCTCCATCCTGAATTGGGAAAGTAAATGTCTCACAAGTTTTAATACAGAATTTAGTCACAACAGCCAGTCTGCCTGCATCAAGCTAATACATGGACACTTTGCAGTCTACCTTAAGATATTTAGGGTATATTCCTAAATTCATACATGACCTGTAAAGTCATTCATGATATTTTAAATTATTTTACTTAGAGCATTAACTTTGCCCCACAAAGGCACAATGTTTCATTTGAAGTTGGTTTTGCCACGAAAGCTTTGGCTGAAATTGAGTCCAGAGAGGGTTTATTCCTGTTCCTGGTTCATTTTTGTGAACATCAGAATGAAAGAATTTCTTCCCACTATATTTAGATTTTCATCCAAAGCCTGCTAGTTTTAGCAAGAATCTTTCATTTTACTTAAATTGGCTCTGAATCAGCATCTTTGTGTTCTGACCTGGCTGGACAGCAAATATTTTTCTGCTCCAGAATATGTTTGATTCAAAACATCCACTATTTTTACCACTTGCACAGCTCTTCTCTTTCCTTCTCAGTGCAGCAACTCATTTATAGATGCTGAAATCATATGGAGTAATTCTGTTGGAGGCACTGTCCTGGTAGCAGAAAAAAGGGCACTGAATGGGCCACTAAGAAGCCCAGAAGAATAAGGAGAGGTCCTAGAGCATGAGGGACACTCTATAACTGGCATCTAAGAAGTAGCACACCCAGGGGAGAATTTTTGTTTTATGAACAACTCTCCCTCTGCCATGGTTGCCAAAAAGCAGCTGTTGGAATTACAAGTTTACTAAGAATACTTTGTAGTACAACCACCCTGTAGAAAAAGCTATTTTTTAAAAAATCACTGCTAGACCATGTCAGCTTTTACTCAGGCCAAATGTGAGAACATGATGTTAGTTATAAACACATTCCTATTTTCAAGTGGAATTTTGATTTCTTTTCCTTTCAGTGAATATAAATCTCAAACCAATGGATCTGAAAACATACAGCAGCTTGGTAAATATAATGCCATGCTTCCTTTAAAGATTTAAATTACATTGGTGCTAAAAACTGGGCGTTAGACTTCCAAATTCTATTTCCTATGTAGTATGAACTCATGGAGTGACCTCATAGGGTGAGCAGGGTAATTTATTATAATTTCTGTTTGAGATATTTCTGATAATACTTCAAAAGAATGAAGATAACAAGTACCATATCCAAGGACTGTGTGGATTTATGTTTACTTTATGTGGCATCTTCTCTTGGAGATTTTCCAGGAATATTATGAAGGTATTTTTGTGGAAATTTGAAGAAACTTACCATGTAAGGAGTACCTCCAATATACCAGCAATGCCTTAGTAATTTTTTTTTTTTGGTGAAGGAAGTATGAAGCATTTGAATGTGAATAGGCCTGCACCAGATTATCTCATGTGTAGCAAGATAACATTAAGGGAGACTTACCCTTTAGTCAGATCTGAAGTAAATAGTTTTTAAAAGGGCAGAAGAATAACATACTCAGTAAGAAACTGCCAGGGGATCTTGCTAAAAAGCATAAAAGGGTCATAGCAAAAAAAAAACCAAACCAAACCTTCAGAAAAATATTTCCTGTGTCAACCTGAAGAATAAAATGGAATGATTTTGAGGTAGTGGGAAGTAATTTGATTCCCTTCCTTTT